>JAPYYQ010000625.1:0-55086 GCA_030522585.1 Anagyrus pseudococci | reverse complement strand
TAAGAAGTATTTTTTTCATTGCAAATAAGATTATTTTGTTTCTATTTCCGCCGGTTGCTAGGAAAATAGTAAAATTTCCTATATAATTTCTATCAGTGTTCCTGTTCATATTGCACTCAAGTAGAAAATTGAGTTCATGCAGTAGAGTGATAAAGAAAATGTTTTCAAACGTATGTAACCAAACGTTTCAAATAAATAGAATTTACTTGCAGGGAAAAAAGACAAATTTTATATTTTTCAATCAAGTTTATTGAATATTGTGAAAAAAAATCTAAAGTTTTTTACGGTTAAATATGGTTCAAAAATTCACAGACAAAATTTCTCTATAATTTTGGCACTTGAAAATATGAAATTCCGCTGAAGAATACTGGCATAATCAACGTTTTAAAATAATTACTTCTTTTCAGCTCGTAAAAACAGCCCCCATCCTTTGGTTAAAATAGCAAGACATCCTGTATAATCAGATGTTCCCGGTGAAATGATAAAAGGCACTTTTGTCGTCCATTTAAACTAAATTAAAATAAAAACAGGTGGAAGGAAAGTTAGGAGGTGGGGTGTGGATGGAGGAAGCGTTTCAATGGAAGATAAGCTCGCGGGACATTTAAAGCGAATACAATAGGTCATTTTTGAGTTGAGTGAAAAGTTAAAGTTGCGACAAAAGACGCGAGGGCGAGAGGAGGGTAGGGTCGAGCGAAGACGAGGCTGCAGGAAGATCGAGGAAGTAGGGTGGCAAAAGGACGAGGATCTGAAGACATCCCCGGAGCGTTAGTCGCGTGGTACGGTGAAGTTGTCGCGCGCGAACGACCGGGACGGATTCTCGCTGAAATACTTAAAAGAAGGCGCGGCAAGGTGAAAGGAGGCAAAAGAGAGTGAGAGGGGGCGGGTCGGTGAGAGAGGAGAGCAAGGAGGGGAGAGCCAAGCGAAACGGAAACGCTAACTTCGAGCTTCAGCAAACTAGAAAGCCAGAGAGAGGTAGTAGTCTACTGTCCCTGTCTTCATATTTGTTATATATCCCACTAGCCTCCTCCGAGCCCCACCCGCTCCTGGCAGGGATAGCGCTTCTGCTGGCGGCCCTCCCCTCGAGCCCCGTCGCACAGCCGGCTCGAGATTTATATGTTTACACGCTTCCATGGCAACTTTCTATCCAACTTCTCAACCCCTTCATTTTATTTTATACCGCTAGCCTAGCTTTTCTCTCCCCCCCCTTGCCCGCCGCCCCCTCTCCTCTTTCGATCTCTCTTCTTTTTCCCCACTTGGTCTCTTCTTCCGTCCTCCTTCCTTCTCTCTCTCTCTCTCTTGAGCGCACTCCTCCCCCGACCGCCTCCCCTCCGCGCAGACGCCAGTCCTTTACTTTTGCTACTCTACTTTTCGGTGCTCGGCACTCTCCGCACCATCTCCGCTCGTGCAGCCGGCCGCGGCCGACGACGCTGACAAACCGCGATCTTCGTTTGGCCAGCTGCCAATACGTCACGCGAATTCTGTTTTCGACAGAAAAGATCGTGACGATTTCCTTCTTACTTTACCCTCCTACCCTCTTTTGCCCCTTCTTCCCAGGCCTTCTTTTTTTCTTCTTATCCTTATTTCTGCGATCTGACTCTCTTTCGTTTCGGCAGCCCTTGGGGAATAGCAACGACCGAACGATTCGTAGGCGATTCATCTTTCGGTGCATCACCTTTTTTTCTCTCTTTTTTTCTTCCTTTTTTATTTCTTAGCTGCATAGCTGGAGGCTCGTGAATGCTTGATGGATAAGCACGATGATTGGTAGTAGGACGAGAGAGAGAGGCGAAATTTTTGTTTGCCACGGCAGTCAAAAAATTTAGTAATACTTCGGCAGTGCTGATTTATTGATTCTAGATAGTGTCCCAGTTCTGTTGGGTAAGGAGCGTGTAAAGTTCGTACTTTTAAAACATAAATCCAAGATCTGACGTTGCTTTTTCCGCGGGCTAGTTATGGGATTTAAATTTTCTAATGGATACATCTCCCGTCGCAAAGTTTTAACATTTATTTAAAGTTCTGTGTATGTAACAGCTCATTTGGTTTGAATTGACGCTAAATTCTGAATGAGCAACGTAATGTATAGTTGGTAAATTAGTTAACGCTGGTATATTAAATGCGCTTTTATTTAAATAAATGTTTTCCCGAAACATTTTAAATATTATTTATATCGAGTTAACGTTCGCCCGACTGCTGGAAACTCGGATAAAACTTTTAATAGCAGCATTTGAATTTAAGCAAGATATTTTTCACGCTCTATATACTATTATTATAAGAGAAATTCATATCAAAAACATTTAATTGCAGCTCGCCATGGTTCTTAGTCGAATATCGTATAACCTTGCGTTTACACTGAAAAAAAGTCTTTTTAATCTTGCACAGCAAATTTTTTTAAGTAGAAATTCAAATTTTCCCTTTTTTTCTTTTTAAAAAGGTACTCGTTTTTATTCTCTTTTTCTTCTTTTTTTTCTCCAATTTGAAAACGAAACTGTGATTTTCACCGAAGTAATAAGTTTCTTTTCATTGAAAACCAGCTACCTTTATTTTTCGAATAATGATTTTCTTTGGAGCTAATAAATGTTTGAAAAAACTAGGAAAAAAGTAATGTATAAAAGCTGATAAATAGATAAAATTTATGAAAACAGTATTAATTGAATATTAACAACAGAAGAATTAAATAATATTATCTGGCTAGTCCAATCAAAATACACAAACCATAAAACAGCAGATAAATCTAAATCTGACTCTGAACAACTGTTTGGAATCGAGACTTTCTTTTTCCGGCCAAACGAATCGTATAAGCCTTCGAAACTACATCAAGTTACAGCTGTTAGCTTTACTCTCCAAGCAAAATTGTTCAAGCAAAACTATTTGTTATCGTATACGTAGAATATTTGTGAGGTATCATTATCCTAGCTTCTTTTTTTTTTATAAATTATAAAAATGTACCTTAATCACTTCAGACAAAACTTGGATTTAATTTAGATTTGTTGCTCTTAACAAGCTGTTTATAAAATTTAATGTATACTTTCAGAAAATTCAATTTTTTAAAAAAGCCATTAATTGCCAGACAAACATCTAACGCAATAAAATAAAATTTACTAGGTAGCAAAATATGTTTTGTGCGCGGTTTACTGTACAGTGTCAGCCACTCGAAGAGTACTGTAGAGAGGCATATTTTGCGACTGTCGTGCGAACGAGTTGACTTTTTTGTTTTTATTTGCTCTTTTCTATCCGTTTGTTTATGGGTTCGCTCGATCGGCACGGTGCACTCGCGCTGCAAGAAAAACCTTTCCGACTTCATAGCTTCTATTCTCGGCTGTTTCGCTTCTTAGCTCCTGAAAGCTCAGACTTACGGATTTGCTGTTCTTCGCTTTTCTAAGTAACACGCTAAAGAGAAACTTGTACGGAAGAAAAAAAATACACTAAATAAAAACACGCTGTGCATTTTAGCGATAAGAAGCTGAAAATCAGAGATCTATTAGTATTTTTCGATATATTTATTTACTTGCGAATAGTTTTTCATTTCTTTTTATTAACAATTTCGATTATTTTATGGATACTTTGTTTTTTTTCCAATTGCATTGTTTTTCACGTTGACAAAAGACTGTACATTACCAAAAATGGTAATCTTTAGAAAATTGCGTCAAACAATTGTATGCTTTGTTCGCGAGCAAGATTATTGATTAAATTTCCAATCGGTGATGGGGCTTAAAAATTGATAAGAGAAAAACAAGCCTATGAATAGGAAAAAAGTACGTTTGTGAAAACAAAAACCGCTTCTCTCGATCCGTTAATCAAATCCAATGGTAATGCACGCCTCGCTCACCACGTACGAAACTTCCAATCTCATTAGCGCATTAGTTTTATTAGTTTCATTAACATGGATTATTGCAATCGTCATACTCGTATCAATTCTGAAATAGCCGATTTTCATCATGTAACATTTGATTACTCCACTACTTTGGTGGGGGGCGGGTGAAAAAGTTCATTTGGCCAATGATTCCCAGGCTCAAATAAGCACCTCATTCATTCATGATTATTGAGCAAGCGATGACCTTTGCCACCTCGGCTGGTGTGTTCTGGCCAATGCAGTCGGCGGGATAAAATATTACTCGATGATCGCGCAGGCGCCCCCGCTGTATGGGCAGCCTGTTAATTTTCCATTCCGAGTAATTCTATCAGGAACTCGTGACCCCCTTGCTCTCGCTCTGACGTGCTGTACGTGTATACGCGCGTATGGGTGCGTATGCACAGCAGCCGGTGCGCGAAACAACAATCTCGTGCTGCCGAGCCAATACGCTCGCTTTGACGCTTTCATATCGTGGCTCAAAGATGGATGAATAGATAGGTATTTGTTAGGATCAAATAGATATTTACAATGTTATAAAACGTGATGAACTGCCCTCCAGTTCGTAGATCATGCTTCTCTCTGTGTGATAATCTATATCTAGATGAAATTGATAACATTGGGTTTTTGATAAAAAATAATAAAAACGAATTGATTGATTCTTTTATAGATTTCCGCCGTAGGAAATATTTTTCTTTTTTATTTCAGCATGCTCGATACTCGATTGAGCGTATTTTGGTAGGGTTGGCGCAATAACAGAGCTGACAGACGCTGAAGCTTAAACCCATGACCTGCAGATTGCAAAGCTAACGCTCAAACGACCTAGTCGTTACAGATCTTCAGACAAATATAAAATTGTAAATTTATGTTTTAAATATTTTTTGTTTTCACGTTAAATTATATAAATATAATTCAGAAACGAATTTCAAAGCATTGCAGGGATATGCGCGCATTATGTGCAGTATTATATGTATAGAATGTAATCTTCGACTAAAAACCAGAGTTTCGAAGGGATTTTAGTACTTACGTAAAATAAAGTTGTTGCTGGATTTTGTAGAACGACGGCGCGACTATCAAAGTATAAGCTAAACTCGAGAGGTCGATTTTACGTGATCCTGCTATGACAGACAAAGATATTGAGTTTTTCAGTCACGCTATCGTTTGACGACGAAGCTAGTTTCTTGAAGTTGAAGAAAATTTTAAGATTATTTTTTATTGATCTGTTTATGCGATTTCATTAATGTTGTAAATAATAATCATTTCAGAATCCATCAAGAATCGGCGTTTAACTTTATCGACGGATAATGCGGTTAATTTAAAGTTTTCATCGTTTCAACAACTAAACATTAAACTTTCCAAATGACTAGCTCAGCTTGTTCGATTTCGCTAGTTTACAATAGACAAGATAGGAACATTAGTTTCTCTCGTTTTGCGTTCTAATTGGTTGCGAAAACTTTAAGAAAACTTTAAGATACAAAAAATTAGGATGTTTCTTTCATTCTGTTAAATGAATACTATGTTTTTTCAAGAAAAAAAGAGAAAGCTCATCCCATAAAAACAATAATAATCGTCAATAAGTAGTCAAAGTAATGATTTGGTCAGCCATAATGCAAAATACAGCAAACAATTATTCGTCAGCTTGTAAAAAAACAGTTTTTACTTATTTTTTGCATTATGTCTGACTAAATCATTACTTTGACTACTTACTGATGATTCTTACTCCATTTTTTAATAGCCCATGCAAATGAACTTAAAAAAATCTCTAACGCGCTACATAATCGCTGCTTCGGTGGTCTTCTCTTTTTAACTCAACAAGAATTTTAATCACAGCAGACCTCTCGAAAACATCGAGTGAGCTTTGAAAAAGGAAAAGCTGCTAGAAGTGAAGAAAAAAAGAGAGGTAGGCGGTGGTAAAGAGAGCGAAGTAGAGGATTAAAAGGAGGATCTTGCGGCCTCGTAATTCTTGCGAGAGACTTGCCACGAGACACAATGGGATTAACGATAGCCGGTAATATTTTTTTAAAATAATTACATTTGCCCCTTACGTGCGCACTTAATGGATTCTCGCTGGTGAGCGCACGCGCCCGCAGCAATGCCCCGCAGTCATGGAAGCGCCGGCTGCGATTACCGCGAGTCTCCCTATCTCTCGCTCCCCTTTTTTTTTCTCTCACCCTCGGATTTTTCTTTTTCTGCCAAAGTTCCTCTTCTTCCAACGTCGGATTCCAGGCTCCGGCCCAGCCTGGTTCACATTCTTCCACTCTCGAGCAGCCGACGACCGAAGGCTTTTATTCGGCCGTGGCCCGATAGGCAAACTCGAATTTAACATGCCAGGACAGCTTTTAAAGTCGAGCGATTTAACCGCGTTCCCTCTTTTGTCTTCCTCCTCCCCCTTTTCTCTTCCTCGGTATCTCCACCTTCTAATCTCCCTCTAACGAGCTTCTAACCATCCGTTTATTTTTACACAACGTTTTAATAACGACCTGAAAAATCCACTTTTTTCTTATTTAATTGCTCGATAACGACGTGTTAGAAAACCTACAACTTAAAAGCACCAACAAAAATTTCAGCGATCCAATGCAATTAGTAAAATCATTAGAAATACCAACGATGAACATAGAACATAAATAATAAAATCTCTTCTCCCGAGATGGCTTTCCCAAAGCTCACAATAATAAGATGAACAAAGATGCGCGTCAAGGGGCGTTTGCACCACACTTCTCCTTTCAGCCGTGAAATGAACTTGCACCGAGGCTGCTGGGATTTCTGATCTTTTAATTTGCATTTTTGTGCTTCAACTCGTTCCTTCATTCTAAGCTTTCCCTCCGAGTTGCGGTGGGGAAATATGAAGCTAGTTCAGTTCTGCTTTTGCGAGCGCTTGGATAAGATTGTTCTTTGCCCCGTTGATTGACTCGCTTTCTGGGAGCACTAAGCGAGCTTGCGAGCTTCATTTGCGAATTACGTGAAAAGCGAATTCGCATGCTAAAGGGTAATTAAGTTTTTATTTTTTTCTTCATTCGTTTTTATAGAGATAAATGAATTTTCGTTTTTACGTTATGAGATTAATCGTTTGCCGTTGATGATATTTATTTTAGAAACGAAAAAGTAAACAAATTCTTTTCTGAGATAAAATTAATTAAAATCTCGTATAATTAGTCATAGTTGGTCACGTACAAAATATTGTTGTTTATTTGTGTATTAGATTGAATTTGATAAAAAGCTTTTACAGCCAATTAATACAGACGTTTTTAAGTATTTTACTTAAAATAAGTACAGTTAAAAATGGAACGATGTACTTATTACGTAGTAGTCTGGAAAATTAAATTTATCGTTTCTCTAATTCATCGGGATGAGAATTTCTTCGAGCATAAGAGATGAATCTACTAGTAGAACAAAATTTTTCAAGGATGAATTAAATTACTAAGGTCACGCCAGCGCGAAAGATGTTTTCTCGTAAATCTTTTTATAATCGAATGTAAAAGGTTTTCTGTACAGAATAACTAATGCATGGCATTTCTTATCTGACCAAATAACCGTCGAATTTTTTCATTTTTATTACAACTGGTTTTTTAAAGTTACTCTCTTCAACAAAAAAGGCCTATTATAAGACGAGCCTCGCATAGCCTCAAGAGGCCCAGAACAGCAGTAGCAGCCGCTTACCTCGCGGTCTGTTTATCACGACTCATTCCAGGGTCATTCTTCTCGGTGCTCAAAGGCAGAGCTCACTTAGAGCAAAAGTTCGCGGCCGTCTTTCCGGCACACCCAGGGGGACGCTCGTCTCCCTCTGAGCAGCAGCAACTCGAGATGCTATTGTTTACCGATTTCACAAACGACTCGTCACTCACGGTTTGCCTGATAAGGGTCAAAAGAGAAGCTCTAGCAATTATTTTCCTTTCCCGCAAACTTTCGTATTTTGCCAGTCTGACTTTGTACGTGGCTTTTTTTTATTTCTCGAAAAAGACAGTTGCAAGTTTCCTAGGCCAACTCTGACAGGTCTTTTCACCAAGACAAGAGGTAGCATCTTTTTTGTGCGGCCAGTTTGACCCCTTCTGATCTTACCTGAATTTTGTTGTCTCGCTCTTCGAATACTCTCTAGAGGTGAGTAAACTGCGCTAAGGGACTGGAGCTCAGGAATTACTTACCAATTTAATCGTGACTGCTTTTTATATTAGTCAGTTGTTTGTGGGACAAATTCATTTGAATTGACTGATCGGCAAAGTTTTGGCTAGTTGTCTTTCAGGTATGCGGATACCGAATAAAATCTCATAAAATAGTAGTTTTTAACAAAACTTGACTGTGTTTTATCCGTATTACGAATATCACGAAAAATTTTTGAGCAAATATTGAAGCTAGCAAAACTTTTTTCTTGGAAGTAATTAAAGTTTATCGAACTAAAACTTTTTAAACTTTCATAAGAGCATGTACTTAAAATTTCAATTGCACACAGAAAATGTAAAATTCGTCCACGTGTAGGTTGAACGTATATTTTATATTGATTCGTATGAACAAAACTTTAATTAATTTTAAATTAGGTCTTTGAAAAAATTATAAAAGCAAGTGCATAAATGTAAAAAGCTCTGACGCTCGGCGGAAATTTACAAATTACCTATTCTTATACTTAAACTTTTGACATTCTTTTGTAGAGTCAGATCCTCATTAGTTAAATAACTTACAATCAGAAATAAAAATGAATTGATAAAATAAAAATTTAACAAAGCTATTAGGGTAAAAAATTTATAAATAACAAGAAAAAGAATGTATTACTTTATTTTAAAGCTACGTCATTAGCGCTCAAAAGAAAACTACAGACAAATTAAACGTGACTGGATCACAAGGTATAATTGAACGTTCGCTCTAATTAAAAAACGCAATTAGCGACTGCAAGAGGTTTAACACTACGAGCTTACCTTGTTCACGTGTACGCATCTGTAGGTAACGTGATTTTCAACATTTTACTAATCTATTGTCAATGAAAATTAAACAAAATTTGATCAAAAAGTTAGTATTCGAAATTAAATTTATTTTTTCAAGTATACTTATTGAGCACATTCAATTCAATAATGTATTCACTAAATTTGCCTAACATCTTGCAACTGCCTCGTAAATAAAAGTAAAAGAAAATCAGGATATGGTACGGGGGTGTAGAGATATTAAGAAAGAGCTAAAGTAGAGTGTGCCCTGTCTTTGACGGTAGTATGTACGGAAAATTGAATTTTTCTTAGCGACAAGCTGTATATACAGTCGAAGGAATCAGCAATGTGAATGTAAAATTGACGAGCCATAGAAGGGGCAAAAAAGAGTAAAGAAAATATATCGAGGAAAAGCGTAAAAGTCGTATACCTGTTAAATTAAAATCTTTAGAAAATCCTCATATAAAATTCATTACATTTGCTGGAATTCGTTTATATTTCATGCACATGAACATTTTAATAGACTGACCTGAGAGCTTCTTGATTATTCTTTTGACTTTTTAACCACTTTTACTTACGTCAATACTCTGCATTTTGCGGTAAATGGTGTTACATGCTTCTTTGCATACGCCACATATCCATTAATATTGCTTATCCAACCACTTACAGTTTTATTATAAAAATTAAATTTCCATCGAGTTTTTTTAACCACAAGCACCATAACACTTGTTTAAAACCCACGACCGATTACATATGTTTCGCAGTTTTCGGTAAGTCAATTCTTTACCAATTACTCTTCGTCGCAATTGAAGCATCATGATTTCACTCTTTTCAATAAAAATCAGAGTAAAATAATGGAAAGCTCGAAGAAATAGTCGCATTAAACGGGCAAACAGCCGAAGCATTTTCGTCGGTGGCATTAGCAAAGAGAAACAGCTGGGGAGGACACCTTCGCAATCAATTCCGCTTCGTTTCAATTTAGCCGAGCCGAGTTTCCCCCCCTGATTCAGCCTCGCGCCCTCCCCCTCTCTGTCCCTCTTTCCTCTTGATTAGCATCGCGGCAGTCCCGGAGTTGGATCTCGGAAGTGCAGCCGGAGGCCCGCAGTGCGGAACCTGGCCGTGCACCGCTCCATTCCGGGGCCCTCAATTACATTTTTTTCGCACTACTCCCTCCCATCGTTGCCTGGGCTCTCTCTCCCTGTCCTGCTCTCTTCGCCCCTATCCGAGTGGGCGCGCACGCGACGCTGGCGCAGGAGTAGGTCGAGCGAGCTGGCGGCAGTGCCGAGTGGGGTAGGCGCGCGGGCCTCTGTGGTCGTGACGACAAGCGTTTACGAGTCGGATACACGGGGGAGCAGTGGCGGAGGGCAGGCCGCGGGGGGACGGGCTCGTTTCCTGATACGAGAAAACGGCTTGTGAACATGTGCGCCGCTCGCGCGCGGGACTCTGCCGGAGGATGAGGAGGGAGGTTGGGGAGGGTGGCCGCCGCGGGGCCAACGGAGCCATCTTAATTGCGCCGGAGTTTATCGCACGAGCCTCCCCCACAGGGCCTCCGCCCGCTGTTTATGTGCATGCGCGCGTGCCTCGCTGCGAGAGATCTACAGGGGCCGCCGCCGCCGCCGCCGCCGCCGCCGACGAGGACGCTCGTAGCAGGGCTTTGCGCGCGTGCGATCGCGTAGCTGTGTGTGCCTAGGCTGCGCTCACTGTGTCCCGTTGATCTACGTGGCAACGATGCTCTGCAACTAGGATGTGTCCTTATCGCCGCTTGATGAATCCTTATAATTTTCGGATAGTCGCCGCATAAAATATGCACTGCTCGAAATTTTAAGTTAAGAATCCTTGCCGCTGATGCGGCTTGTGTAGCGTCTAACCGGTTAGCGCGCTCTCTCCCTTTCGCTTACTCTTTCTGAGCAATGCATATTTTACGGCCTCAGCTATTATGCCGAGATTCCGATCTTTTTTGCAGAAAATTTAATTAATATTAAAATGGAGAAATTTAAGCTTGTATTCACGGCTAACTTACTTACATCGGATAATGTAAATTGCGCTAATTTTAATATTTAACGCATTTACACGTTCCAAATCTTAAGACCATCTTGCGGGCTTGAAATAAATTAAACTCCCCGTACGCTGATTGTAGATAGTGTATGGATAAGGAAAAACTTACAATTGCAGGCACGAATGACGACAAGAACAAAATTGACTGTTTTTTTTACCCAAAAGTTTTTCTCTGCTCGATCGCAGCTGATAGTATACTGCACGTATCTCTGGTTATGTTCAAACTTTTTACGATAAGACGTTCGTTTCAATTTTGCGTCATATATTCTCTTTGCTTTAACATACTTTATTTGTCTGATCTATTTGTATGCTTATTAGCTAGAGTCACGATTGTAGTTTTCTTTTTTATTGATTTCCTTTAATATACGTTTTTACAACATGAAACGAGCGTATTCAAGTGGTAAAAGGAAAATTGTTGTTGCAAATAATTTAGAAGGATTTAACGGGAAATCAGTTAAGCTTTTTAAACTAGCGAAAAACTACATCACATCCGAATTCCTAAATACTTAAAACTAGTGAAAAGTTTCTCTTACAGTTTTCAAACAAGACCCGACCAGATATAACCTTACGTTAAAGCGTCACTTTGACTTCTCCGAAAGCTAAAAACATTAGCTCGCATTTTGTTTCTATGTTTTCCTTTACATCGAAAAATTGCAAATTTTAAATTTGAAAAAGTTGTTGCACGTTTGAGTAAACTTTGTTGAACGCTTATAAAGTGAACGTTTTAACGTCTATACTCTTGCTTCCGGAACATCTTTATCTTTGTAGTTTTTTTAAATTTTTTACGCAAACGCGCATCTCCCCATTTATATGAACCTTTTTTTCATTTTAAATACAAAAAAGAAATGGTTATCTTTATCCGGAAAAGAGAATGAGTTTTGGAAAATCTCGAAAAAAATTTAAATCTCTCCAATGTTACCCTTGGGTTACCCAAATCGACTGTGGACGCCTTGTAAATTATCGATCGTCTCTCCTCTCTTGCCTCGATTCAAATAGAGAGAGAGAGAGAGAGAGAGAGAGAGAGAGAGAGAGAGAGAGAGAGAGAGAGAAAGGAGGAAAAAGATTCCGTAGACAAGTCCAAGCACGTAGATAAAGTCGAAAGTTCAAAATACCGAGAAAAATAGAGAAAGATCTCTGGAGGGTGGACTAGGGGCGCGCGGTTGGCGAGGCAGAGCGAAAGCGGGGGCAGGGGGTGGCCAAGGGGGCCAGGGAAAGGGTGGACCAGCGGGGGTCGGCCGCGGCATCTATGCGCATTCGTGCGCGAGGCTCCCCCCGCGCTCGGCAGACACCTACATATAAGTCCGCGCTACAAGCCTCCAGGGCTGTCGCGAGTCGGCGGCAGTAGCAGGGCAGATCTCTCGAGCGCGGGCGCGCGCGCACTCGGGCTCCCCCGCGCGAGCCGCCACCGGCGCCTTCTCCGTTCGCCTCTCGCTCAGAGGCATCGAGAGTCCGCGAGCGGGGGACGGGTTCGGGGTGGTGGCGGCGGTGCCACTGCTAGCAGCAGCAGGGGGGCAGTAGTAGGGGTTGCTCGGCGGCGCTGGTGGGCTCGGCAGGCGCGCATGCTCTCACGTTTGCGAGCCGAGCAGTCAGTCAGGGTAAACCTGCCGCGGGATCTGGACGCGCTTTGCGGTCTATAGTGTGCGCCGCGCAGGAGCCTCGGGCTGTACGGGCGTGTGTGTTGTCCAGGCGCGACCACGGGCCTACCAGCGGCGTTGGCCAGCATGCCGAGACCCTGCCTCTCTGCATAACCTTTGCCATTGCAGTCGTACATTTATTTGCACTCGGCTCATTGAAAGCTCTGTGAAGTAATCGCGCCCTTGCGAATCGAGTAGCAGGATGTGCGGGTAGTGAGGAGGAGCAGCTGGTGGTAGTGGAGCAGTGTCACCGATCGGGGAATCCTCCCCGCAAATTTGAGCATGACGGCCGGGCGGTAGCGCAAAGACGCCTCCCGCCCCCGACCCCCTTGGGTTAATGAGCTTGCAGAACTTGCGGAAACGACAGCCGGCGAACGCGGGCACGTCGTGCGCTACCGGCACTGCAACTACGACGAATAGCTCGAGAGGACACGTTGGGATTCGTTAAGTTTTGATAAACTCGAGTTGTCGCTTTGCTACCAGGGGAATCCCCTGGAGCCGCAGCTCTCGCGGCACTCCGTTTCGTGTGTCACTCAGTGCTCGTGTGTGAATTTTCAAGTTCCCCTCAGCCCCGGCTCTCCGAGCTTGTTTACCGCAAAAACCACTAGACTCGGTCAACGGCAGTTCATCGAGTTGGAGATTGTAAAGAGATAAGGAGCAAAAGGGGAGGTGGGAGTGTTGTTGGCCGAGAGGCTGTGAGCATTGAAAACGGGTGGAGCCCCTCTGGCAGGCTAATGAGGCCTCGATGAAAAAGCACTTGGCAAAGGCCCGAAGTTAATAAGTGCGAGAGAGAGAGAGGGAGAGAGAGAGTCGAGTTAGCCAGGCCGGGAGCGGGAGGAGGGTCCCGATGCGGAGGTGATCCCCGGCACGCGGCATGGGCGCAGGCACGTGCCCGCGCAAAAGTGCGTCGAGTGCGTTCGAGGCTGCTGGAGCGGTAGCGAGCGAGCGGCGCGCCTAACCAGAGCCGCGCGAGGACTCGCTCTCTACCGAAGACTGGTGTCTCGCTTGCCAGGCTCAGCTGGACCATACCTATCTATATACATCCCTCTGGGAGAGTGTGTGCGCGCCACTTGCTCGCGGCCCTGACGCAGCCGATGCGCCTTCTTTATCACTGCGTCGGCTCGCTCAGCCATGCCACGTCCTACCAGCGGTGATATGTGTTTATGAGCCGGTTTCAATTGTGCCGACCACAGTGTGACATACACATTTGCCAAGCAACGTTGTACGGAAATGGCTCTGAGATGGCAGGCGAAGCTCTCTATTGCTGCCATACTCTTCCTCTGCACAGAAGGTAAAAACCTTTTTTCCCTTACGCGTACGCCTGTTTTTTTGTTTATGGGAGAAGGTAGGGACTTGTCGTCATAGGGTTAGCGTGAGAAGCAGAGATATTTTTTTATTGCCTTGGTTTTTCAGCCGATTTCGAGTAATTTTTTGTGTAACGATGATATTATTAGAGTGATTGATCACGTTGATAATCTTTTTTTTCATCCAATTGAAATGGACTCGTAAAAGTACAGTTAGTTGAAGAGGATTTAATATGATGATATATAGAGATGAAAGAATTGATTGTATGAATATCTGAGAGGGATTATTTCATTGCGCGAATTCTATGAAATTCTACGGTCATTGACATTTCATCCTGTTTTTCTCCGTTAACTTCTCATCAATCTTTTTGTTTGAAATAAACGATACTCGGTCATTCGAAAGAGACGTTTCTTTCAATGTAAAACAACAATTCTAAAGTAAAGCAGGTCGTGTGCTTTCGAATGAAAATTAAAAAAAAATCAAAGAAAAATAGATACAATGAAATCGAAACTTTTATATTGAGTTCAAAATTTTAAATTTTTCTTTAAAATCGCAAGTTTATCTGACAAACATTAATAATTTGAAAAAAAGTTTCAGCTCCATGAAATAAATATTGTTGGTCATATTTTAAAAGAGACCCTTTTTATTGGTGGACCCTTTATTAAATTTTAATAAACATTTAATCAACCGGGATAATTGAATTGTGAATTTCAATGAAATATTAAAACACATTTTCCATGAGCCAGCGTACCATATTCGATTATTCTTTATCGAAAACTGAAATTGTAATTTAAAATAAATTATAATCATTCATTTCATATTCAAGAATTACATTTTTTGTCCATAATTATTTAATGGAAAAAAGTTTGCCAAGCCCATATTAAAAATTTACAAGCATATACCGAACAATAAATTACAGGCCGCGGCTAACCGAGAAAAACCTAGTATTTTTGTTTTGCAACGCTGGGGATAAAAGCTCGTACTAGAAAGAGAAGAATAAAGGGAGGGCGGGGGAAAGAAGATAGAAATTCGGTCTTGGAGGTAGCCGGTTGGATTTTAGCCAGACTCATTCTGCCCCCGGGAGGGAGATAACTTGCCGTTTTTGCTGACATTAATTTTTACGGCAAAACATTCATCGGATATGAAAAATTTTCCGACGCAGCTACCACGAATTTATTACCTCTTATTAGCGGAAACATTGCATGTTTCGGAGGGGAGTGCAGCGACCGAGCAGTCGGCATCGTCGTCGTCGAGTTCACCGAGCTCCGCTGATAAATGAAAACGAGTGGCCCGTTGTCATGTAAATAAGCTTGGATTATACGCGGAGAAGAGAACAATCGCGAGAAAGCAGACTCGAAAAAGTAAGGTCATACTTCCCTCCCTACTCTAGCCCCCCTCAAAAAACGAGAAAAAGAGAAAAAACTCGAGTCGAATGCAAATTGAATGGGAACTTGTCATGAGTGCCGAATAAATAAACACCGTCCGCGTGAAGAAGCAGGGCATCTCGAGTAGAAAAAATCCAGCTTTTCCCTCTATCCTTCTCCCCCTCTCTCTCTCTCTCTCTCTGTTTCTCTCCTTCTCTCTCGCGATGCAGAAAAGTCCGGTTAATTCCGCGCGCGAAAACTTAAAATGAGCATCCATTCTCGGCGTGCCCAAGTAGCTCGTCGCCTTTCTCTCTCGCTTCCTCTACTCTCTTTCGCATCAGTTTGCTCTCGAATGATTAACCGGATAGCGACGCTCTCGAGCGTGAAAATTCTTCAAGCCGGAAGTTCCCGGGGGTGTTGGTAGAGAGTAAGAAAGAGAGAGGGAGAGAGAGAGAGAGAGAGAGAAAGCTTGATACTTAAACTGGCTCTGCTTTTCCGGGGCGCAAAGGCAAACTTTTCGCGGGCTCGGTCAGAAAAGAAGAGAGGACGATAGCGTGCCATCCGGCAAGTTAACCGCCATAAGACAGAATATCCGCACTCGTAAAAAAGCTCGCTTTATCGAATTACACGAGCGGCCGCGAATAAGAATACACAAAGTTATAAAGTAGTCAAAGACCCTTGCTCTCTCTCCCTCTCTTGGATTTTTAAGCACTTCATTTGGCACGGCTCGCGCTCTCTCTCTCTCTCACCTCATTTCCAGCAGCAGGCCATCTGCTACAGATCGCCGCTTTTGCACTACTTGCTTTCATTGCTATCTCTCCCTGCTAAACATAATCACGCGCGCGTCTATACGGACTTCATTCCAGCTTTCTCGAGAAAACTCCGCGAGAGAACTGCGTAAGGAAGGCTATAGGGCTGATAAAAGTTTTAACCTCGTTTCGTAATTCGCGCGGCACAGAGAGCGAGGCAAACGCTAGGGATGATTGTTATGCGCTCCATGGAGAACTGAATTGTAACGGAACCCCCAGCCTCAACTTGCTATCGCCACTCTTGTTACCGGACGCGAAAGGACGATCTTTCATTTCTGCGGCCTGATTATGGTTATAGCAACTTCTTCCCAAAGTCGACTATTTTTCTACTCTGAAAATAAGTTAATTAGGTGCAATGATGGGGAAGAGTATAGTATGTGTGCCTTCGAGGGATATTACGAATTATTTGCTCTGCTGCTGTTAGATAAGCACTTGGTTAAGACAAGGACTGAAGATATTGTTTTTGAGATCAAAACTTGATTGTTATGGTTTGCAAGGTAATCCAGTGTATAAAGAATTATGAATAATGATTTGTTTATCTATCTCGATACTTGGTCACAGTAAGCTATTATAATTGTTTTACATTCATATGATGATAATATTATTTTATCATTGTCGCAAATTCAAAATTGAATAGTTGCGTTAGCTGTTGAAATGTTATTACGATAATTATAATCTTTGCGTATGTGTCGATTCAATGGATTATTAAACTTGATTGTTTGATTAACGGTTCAAAATTTTGGAAGCTCCAAGCAATTTACGTTTGTCCATTACACACGTTTACACATTTAATTAACGGCGCCGCACTGAAACTACATTTATTTTCTCTAGCGCAACGGCAGATTGTAACGCGTTACTGTTCTACAGAGCTTTCCAACTGATAGGATCGTAAAATAAAAATGTACACGTTGCCTTAAGTATTCCACGCTTCACGACTACTCAAAATTTTATACTTTCTTCTGATAAAAAATTATTCCCGCCCCGTGTAACTTGTCTGGACGAACAACAAACGCGCGCACGCATCTCTACGTGCTTCGATACTCGGCGATTTTTTTCAAGCTATCCACATCGCCGTTATCAAATACCCATCGAACCTATTTTTCTCAGCATCCTCTTGGAGCTAAGTGAAACTAAAAGCATTAAAAGTCAAGTTGAAAAAAGTTAAAGCGTCGCTGTACAAGCCCAACTTTCTCAGAGCCACAATTTACCTCCTTAAAATCCATTATCCAACTTTTATTGATATTAACAAATCAGTTAGTCTCAGGAGGGAGTTGGTCGGGAGAGCAGAGAAAGGGGAGAAAAAAAACACAGGCAGACGCAGAGTCTCGAGCGCAATCTCGTACTTTATCACTTATAACGTACAACAGTGATTACGATAGATAATAACCGTACATCTCCCCGGGGCTGAGAGAGATAGGTGGTAGAAGGTGGAGCGGAAACTTGGCGACCTTAAAAAGTTAAACGCCCGCGCGCGCCAGGGCTTGGGTTAAAAGATTCAAAAATTTCCAGGAGGCTAACTTCTAATGCAAAAACTTCTTCCCACTCGCTCGGCGGAATTTCGTATTTATTCGGGGCGTCCTATCGCATAGCCGAGCGAATGGCATCGGGGAGGCGAGCTTGCAAATTATGCAGCCTGTTTGCGGGCCAGCTTGTTCCCGCGCAAAAATGAGAGTTTGCCCTCGCACTCCCTCTTCCTCCTCTTTGTCCCTGTCCATTCACAAGGACGCCAGCTGTTTCTCTCTTTCGTCGGCTTGTCAATTATTGCTATGCTGGAATGCCAGGCCCACGGCGTGTGCGGTATTGATTTTAGCCCGGCGATTCTTTCCACTCGTGTCACCGAATGACCTGGAGATGAAACAGCGTTTGTTGTCTTTTTTTCTTCTCTCTTTTTTCCCCACCATTGTTGGGCTTAACTACGTGTGGGTGAGAAATGCTGTTTTTCTTTTTCTCCTTTTTTTTCGAGCCAGAGCACTGGACTAAAGTGGAACTTTGCTGTTTGCTTTACTGGTTACTTGATGAAACACGATCGAATGCTTGGTCAATGTTGGTACTTGACTTTTATTAATTTATCTGGAAAGCTTTTTTATGATTTCTTGGCTCGAGGCAGTAAATGTGAAACTATTTTACAGCTAAAATAAACCCAATCAAAACAAAAAATAACTTGGGAAATAAATGATTATTGAAAAATTTTTGCTGCGCAGGCTGAAATTTTCGCGTGCTTCGAAAAAATGCATTGCCAGATATTTTGGCAAAATTTCAAGTAGATCAGGTAATGGGTTATAACAGTTTTAGCCTTTTAACGTTTTCGAGAATTTTTTTTTAGAATTCTTTTTTTTTCGAATCATTAAAACTCTAAAATGAATTTTAACGATTATCGACATTTCTCATGAATTTTTATAAAAAAAAATAACCAATTTTTCTTATAATCCGAGACACGAAAGGAGCACAAGCTATAACTCGACGCCATAAAATTAATAATTTATTGCCGGGGCTGATATAGCGTTACACGTAGTATTATAATTAAATTTTTAATGAAGTTTTATCACGTATTATTATACTCCCCGTCGCAGATCGAGAAGCTAAGTAAACCACAATTTCACGTAACGTACAAACAGATAGTAATATATTGGTAAATATTCGAAAACGAGAACTCGCTACAATTTCTCTAAGGAATCGAACTTTAAAAAATGTTAGTGGCGCAGCGCTTGTTCTCAATTCCGAAAGATATTAAAAAGTTTGCCTTGCCCCAGTCAACTAACTTAGGTTTCCAGTCATTAATCTCAACGGATCTAGCGTTCCAGTAAGTCGCGTCGAAGAATCCGAGCAATTAATAAACTGGCGAAACTCACCTTCGGCCATGCCATTCTTTAGCCCCGTCAGCGCGCAAAATAATCGCTCCGCAGCTCAAAACTTGGCTGATTTCTCTCGCGGCGCACTTCCTAGTTGCACCAGCAACCGAAACTTTAAACCGCGGCGATCCTTATTCTTAAACACGCTATGGCCACCTCGTCTAACCTCCCATATAACTCACCTCGTTGTTTTTCTCTCTTTCTCTTGTAAAAGCGCTAAGAACCTCGACGTAATCGTCTTTTACAATCTTTGCCAAGAATTTCCCAACTTTATTCTCATAGTTGCTCGAATTCGAGTTTCGATATCCGAGAGACTTCTCTTTTGAATTTCCGCCCCGTAGAGTTATCTCGCGCGAGCTAGCTTTTTCGGAAAAATACCGATGCGTACTTGCTTTTCAATCAAAATTTGTCATTGCGAGGGAAACGCGTGATTTCGCTTTCAGTTTTTGGCTCGATGAGAAGGAGATGGCGCGGATACGATGTTTAAGGCCATTATTTGCACATCCATCGTCGTATATTTTGTTTTTTATTTTTCATTCTCGCTCGTTTTGTTTTTATTCATATGCATTCGTTTTCCTTCGCTTCACTAACGTCGCGTTTAAAAATTGTTGGTTTTATCAAGTTGTCAGAGATAATTGCTAGTGACGTTGTTGTTTATATGGACAAAGAGCAAAAAATGTGCTTCATATGCGGGACAAGCTTTTCAAAAGGTTCGACATGAAAATGGCTTTTTTTTCTCTCCCTCTCGTTTGCTCGTAATGCGTACATTTCATTTAGAAAATTGATTTTCCCTCTCGCCAATACTTGTCTCGGACAAATAAAAAGGTCCGATTTTTCGTTCTGTTTTATTAAACAAAGTACGAGCCTGCAAACTACAATTCCGCGTTTGTTTGCGCGCGCAAATATATCGAGAGCTAGAAATAAAAATATCTCGGCAACGAGCCGGTAGCGTCACTACCATTTTCCTCTGAACTCGCCGCGGCTATTTTAAGCTTTCATTGTGATAACGACACTCAAGCGTCTCTATGGTAATCAGCAAAACACATGCGAAATATACACAAGCCCGGCTTAAATAGAAGCGTTTTTCAGAACAACTTGATTGCATGTTATTACGATATATTTACATAATAAGCGACAGCAGATTATGCAGGCCTTGGCGCGAGGCAACAAAAATTATTTCCAGACCCTTGCCTCCTGCGAGAAAAAATGAAAAAAAAACAAAGGACGCGGGAGAAGCAAAGCTTGCAATGGGAAGAATAAAAAGAAAAGATAAAATAGAGAAACAGAGACATAACGCGAGAAGGGAAAGACGCGTCCACGAACTCGCTTGTTCGAGAGAGAGAGAGAGAGAGAGAGAGAGAGAGAGAGAGAGAAGCAGGACGATTTGCATTTAAAGCGGCCCTCGGGAAGCGAATCGATTCTACTTAAAAAGTTAAATAGAATTTCAAAGTAAAAACAATGATTTCAGCTAAACTGAATGCCCGAAAGCCGTTATCTTGACTTGCGCTTACCTCCCCCGCGGCCGTAACTACCGCGAGCGTCGGGCTTTCTCTCTCTCCCACGTTCACATACTCGATTTCTATCTTTCCCCGTAAATTCCGCGTTAATTCACGCGACACACGAGGAGCTGGGGGGGAGGGAGAGGAAGTAGCTGCATAAACACGGGTGTGCAGAGGAATAAATCGCGCGATAAACGCAGCGAGGGAGAGCGAGGGAGTTGGGCAAAAGAAAATTCACTTACGCGCGGCCTATCGCCCAGCAAAATTACGCGCGCGTGCTCGCACGAGAAGCGTTGATTTAATTTTGCTATGATGGAGAACGGCAGCCCTTCAGAAGGGAGGATGAAAGGGGGCCGAGTGTTTGCCGAGGATTCGATGCCAAATGCGCTTCAAAGTGGAATTGCCACTTTTATTTTCGTCCCCTTTTCAGTTTCGGGAAAACGATCGGGCTACCGGACGCGGCGAAAGGATTTTCTATTGTTTTTAAAAGGTGGACTTTATCGTCTAATTGATTGACCGACTGTTTGAATATCTAAGATGGGAATTATGAAGCCAAGCCTCTCCCCCCCCCCACTTGCCGTATCTGCATTGAGTATATACGCTTGCTGGAAGACGAATGATGAAGGCGACTTTTATTCATGAACCGGAATGAAAGTATTCCTCGTATTTGGCGAGAGAGAGAGAGAGAGAGAGAGAGAGAGAGAGAGAGAGAGAGAGAGAGATACAGATATACAGATAAGAGAGAGAGACGAATATACAGATGAAAGCGATCGTTTATTTTTTTTCCTCGACTTCATTTCAGACGCATCGATTATTCTACCGAGTAATTCTTCTGTAAATTCTTTCTACATAAGCTGCATAAAAGATGCAAAAGCTTTTCTTACTGCCTGCTTGTTTTTTGCCGTATTAAATTTGGGAACTGTTAATTAATCGACAACAAGAGTGTAATTCGCTAGAAAAAGTTTAAGGCACGGCCAATGGAATGAATGACTGGGCTTTTGTGCACTGAAATATTTACTCATTAACGATATTTTACTAGGTCGTTTATTATTCGGTGTGCTTCGGAGAGGGCGAGAGAGAGAGAAAGAAAAAGGCCAATATTAATGAGAAACAATAGAGAGTTGAAACTATCAGCAATATTATTCGCCGGCGAAATGAATCGGCTCCTTCGAAGTTCCACAGAGCTCGAGAATACAAGTACCTGTAAATTGGAAAACCTTCAGAAACTCGAGTTTGCTCTCTCTCGCTCCCTTTCTCTCCCTTGGGTCCCACTAGCTCGATATTGCTCTTAGGTTCCCCGAAGCTGCGTCGCCTCGAGTTTTGCTTTCATCACTTCGCACTTCTTCCCTATTCCCCCCGCCTCTTCTCTCTTTTACTCCTCGTCATTCGCTCTCCTGTCCGTCTCTCCCTCTCATTTTTCGATAACCGAACCAATTAATTTCGAGGCAAGCCTCCGCAAAATAATATCCGCACCTCCTGAGCCGAATTTTCGCCGTTGCGAACTTGATTAGCGTCTCTTGCAGATGGCGCCCGTCCGATTAACGCGCCCCGAGATGTTTCCTAATTCTCTCTCTCCACGTCGTTTCTCGTTTTTCTATATACTTCTGTGCCTTTATTTCTCATTGAAACTTTATTTTTGACGTTTGTCAGAAATTTTTAATAAAGGGATAAGTCAACATTTAACCAAACATTGTCCAATCATACCAACGTCTTACCAATACGTGTACTATCAAACAATTCCGTCTATTTAATCCTCCGAGCATCGGAGCATACGTCAAGCGACGCGTCAAACGCACAACGCAGCGGGGCAGGGAGGGGGGAGGGCTATCTCTCAAACGATCAATTTACCTTGTAGTTTTATCACGGAGAAGCGCATTGTTGTCTCTGACGGGCAAACAAAATAGCCACACACCTTGACAATCGCATGCAGATGACGCGCTATTTTTTCACGGACCACATTCAACCGAACGGACGCCTCACGCGAAAACCGAGGGGAATAAAAACGATCCCAGCCGCCCGAGAACTTTATCGGGTTTCCTCCGAAAAAGATGGATCCCGATCGTTTTCCAACCTGTTCCAATACTCTTCCTAACGCGATACTGCTTGCAAAGAGTTGTTTGGACTTTATCAACGCGGCTGTGTATTGTTTTTCGTTTTGCAGTGAATTACGATACATAAGAAAAGAGTACTATTATTCGTTATCTGTAAAAAAGCCAAAATCTCATCAGAGAGATTAGTCAGCATTTCTTTTATGCGCGCAGCCGTTACACGGAAAACCGTGATTCCTCTCTAATCTCCAGCAGAGACAAACATCGAGCGAAAGGAAGAGAGTCTTTGTCTAGCCGGCGCATGAATGGTAAAGCGTCAGACGTCAGGCTGGTCCCGTCCGTTTTAATTGCAAGCCCGAGAGCAGCCAAAGTCCCCAACGCTTTGACAAGATCTCAGCCCCCTGCCCTACCTCATCCTTTATCCAAGGCCCGGCCGGGGTTAACCGTCGCGAGCCAGAGCGCAAACAAGCTGCCTCGCGGAGAGCCCGTGTACACGAGAGCAGTAGGGGCGTTCGAACGCCCAGCTCTCTCGTCCAGGGGGGCCAGCTTGTAGAACCGCGGTATTTCGTATAGCGCGTGTGCGCGTGCAATTAGCGTAATTACGGAGCTTTGTGTTAGGACCCTCTCCCCCCTGCACTCCGCTCCCAGTCCCTCATTCCCTCAAGAGGCATGCAGCTTCCTCCCAGACTCGAGGGTACTCGCGCTTCTTTTCAGGCCCTTTTATTTTCAGGAGCATCATGGATATTTTTGCATCTTATATGGCCGGGCTCTCCTTCGCTCGCTAACCCCTCTCGCTGCTGCTGCTGCTGCTGCTTGACGTTGGAGAGGCTGTATTAACGCAGCTTCTCACGCGGCCGTACACACTGCGTCCATAGCTCAACGTGCTGAAGTAGGCGTTATTTTCGCATGATTAACGCTTAATACGAGCCTCATTAAAAGCGTCACGGGCCTCTGGCATCCAGGAGATTTCGCTGCCACTGCCACGATGCCATTCAGCAAGCCCTCCGCTCTCGTATATACACTCGCGACTTCTTTCACTATATTATTATTCTTGCCATTTAATTAGCGCGACAGTGTCATTTGACAGGCAGGTAAGAAGGCCATTTAAATCGCAAGCGCTATAGTCCGAGGAAAATGTTTTCTGCCCAAAGCGCGCATTCGTAGCTTTTGCAATTTTTTGAAAAACCAGTTTGAAAGCGCATTGACGACGGCTATTGCTCGAGGCGTGCAAAAAAGCTCAGCAATAATCCGGACACAATGAGCGCGCTCGGAGGATGGGGCAAAGTCGATTCGTCGTGTTTTTGCAGAGTTTCGTACGTTACACGTCCCGCCGGGTCGGCAGCTTTTTCCATGAGCGCCGGACACTCTTCCAATTAAAGCTCCGCCTTGTTCGACGCTGTCGCCTGTTTACGAGCTCGCCTGTCCGCTCGTGTGTGTGTGGGTGACCTGGTGGCCCGGTGACTCCTGCGAATAGCTATAGCAAATCCTTAGGGCCTGGGGTGAGGAGTCGTATTACGGGATGCCCTGGTGTCCGATAGCTAGCCGCTCGGGGAATCGTATCTGCGGTTGACTGATCGATCCTCCCCCCATGCCGGCGGCCTCCTCTTGTGCAAGTCGCTTGCTTGGGGGAGCTACGGGGACCTCTTGTATTTTATGACGCGACTGTTACGCCCGTCAGCCGGCCTTTGTTTTCTCGTCTTTGGGCGATGTTGTTTGATCGATTATTTTCAGCGCAAATGCTTTTGTCCTTTGCGAATGTTTACTTTTCCGAGACCTAATTAAACTCGCTGCTATATTGTAACGTAGACTGTTATTGTTTTAAACGTTGTAAAAGCGGGGGAAATTTTATTAATTATCTAAGAATAACTGAGAACTGTATTGTTTTTGCAGCAATGTTCATCTCAGCGAGAGAGAGAGAGAGAGAGAGAGAGAGAGAGGCTGGGAGGGAGAGCCGAGGCAGATAGTTAGAGCAGGCTATTTGATCAGGTTTTAATGAGGAAAGCCTGAAAAGAATGCGAGAAGCAGGTTAAAATTCAATAATTAAAATAGCCCGGCCCACAGCCAATTAATGCCAGGGAGGAAAGTTTATTTGGTAAGCGCACGCGACATAGCTCGGCGGAAAAAGCGCACTACTTTTACCCCGTTCAACTTTGCTCGGATTCTTATCCCCCGGTATACTCGGTTTAATAAGTGCGTCTCGCGGGATACGAGACGATCTCGCGTATATCGCGTGAGCCAAGCGCGTTTCTCCTGAGCTAAGCAAGAAATACGAGATTCAGATTAAGCTTCAGGCTTGCGCCTACTGGTTTTGATTTAAAAAGACTTTGCACGCCAGTAAAGCTTCGTCCGCCTGTGTGTGAGTGGGGGGGGGGTGGAGAAGGAAGGCTGCCTCGTAACTTTTACAAGCATTTAATTCAATTAATCGTGCGCACGTACGCACACACATGGAGGAAGAGAGAGAGAGCGAGGGTAAGGTAACACGGCTGTTTGCGAGCCGCGTGGGAATTCGCGGTTCGCGTTTGTTGAATTTGGGGGATGTAGGAGAAGTTTGAAGAGAAGTTGCGAAGGAACGGAAAAATTTCTGCCTCGGGGATTTCGTTTGACACCGACGTGAGATTTGAAAAGGATCTTGTTATTCTTTAATTAGAGTCGAGGCGGTTTTAGGAAAACAGTGTTTTCGGTGACTAATGCTTGACTGAAGGATTAAGAAGGAAAAGTGTTTGGATTATGGTAATTGTTTTTTCTTCGGAATAAAATTTTAAGAAGAGGATTTTTGCTTGGGATTTGTTTGAGAATTTATTGATCTTAAATGAAGATTAATAACTTTGAAAATTGTGTAAGAGCTTAAACAAAGAAATATGAACGTCGGGTTGAATTTGACGGAGCTGTGCGTTGAAATTAATTGTTACTCTTAGAGAAATGAATATTCTATGTAATTTTGAAAAATATTCCTTTTATATTTTCAAGAAAATGCCGTCATAAATTTCAATTTAAAAGACGTTAGTTCTGAGTGACGTATTTATTTTGCTAAAAAAAAGTATTTCTTCCCTTTTCGATTTTTTTTGCTTGTTAATATGTGAAAAAATGACGTTTCTTATTTGTCGTAAATAATAAACATTTGGAGTATGCAGCAAATTCAATAAAATAACATCATTTGTTTATTTTTCGTGAGATATTCCAGAAACAACTCGTGAGTATTATAACAAACCTTATATATTCGCGGAAGAAGACATGACGAGCAAGTAAAAATTATATAAATTTAGTTGACAAAGTAATTTTTTAAGTTTCTAAGAAGTATCACTCTACTGTCGGTCGCGTTTTATTCATAACCAACTTATCATTATTTTTCAAATGCACAAAAGATGTTTCATTTAAAAAATGGCTTTACCCTGCCATTTATAAGGATGTTTGTGCTCGAGCTTAACGTGTTTTGAAGCACTTTGATGCAACCGTATATGTACAAAACGTGCCGTGAAAATACCGTGTATTTTTATTCTTAAGGACAAAGATATTTTTGTTAAAGCTTAAGCTTCGTCTTAAGCTCGGAGGCGATGACATTTATTTTACCTCAGAATTTCCGGGCAAAATATATACACTTTCCCGCGCATGTTTTTGTTTCGTTAAAAGCTCACCATTGCAATACTTCGTTGCTCTTCTTTTTCAATGTCTGTAGTTTAATAAAAACTCTGAAAGCCGTGAAAAAAGCCGGCGAGTTTAGTCGGCTGCTGGTTAACGTCGATGCAATGGTAATACGTCAATCGCAAGCTCAGCATCACATGTCCCTATCAACTGCTCGAGCAATCACAGTCGGGGCTTTTCCGTTCGAGCCGCCCGGGGGTTAATTCGTTCGAGAGAAGATGGGACTCGGGTTTAATGGCCTGGCTCTGTTGGGTTTCGCCGCATCGGCGTCCGATACAGCAACGCAATCCCGCTCTCGGCGTTAATAGGCGCCGCGTCTCCATCGTCCGCATAGTTTCGCGTGCGCGCCAGGCTATTTCAGGCTCGCGCAAAATTAATTAAAGCTCGAAGATAGTGTGCCCGGTGGCGGGGGAAAAGGAGGAGAGGGGCGTACACGTATAAGTATATCGTCGGAACGTGACAAGAGCCGCAGCGGAGAAGAGGCTGGTGGTTACGTGCCGCCCTGGCACGTGGCGATAGAGACACCCGTTGGCCGATAAGAATAGCGGATGTTTGCCATCGTACTTTAGGCCCGCTCAAGCAAACACATTAGTACTGTAAATATTAATTCGAGGGATTTCGAGCCTACAAGCGTGAGGCTTTTTTATTAGGAGAGCTTTTGAAGAGTGCTGCATTAGTTTGGATTGTAAATTTGTCAAGGGTCAGGTAGAAGGAGGGGGGGGTTGAGGAGGAGGTCGGCAGGAATAGAGTCCGAAGGTGTACAAAGCGGTGGAAATACAAGTCCGGCTTATAAATCAATCCAACTGTCGTATGAATGTATAAACTTGGCAGAGAGTAGCGCGCGCGAGGGCCCGTTGGAAATCTGAAAAGCTTATGAGCGAGCCGAATTTCCAGCGGACTACTTCTATAAGCTCTCCCTGGGAGAAACTTGCGTGAACTTCACAAACGCTTGGCATCATTTATTCCAACTTCTGTTCGGGTTTATGATTTATTGGCGAGATTACTGCGGCGTGCAAAGTAAAATAAGTTACGCGCTTGCTTGGCTTTTTCCTATTTTCTAGCCCCGTACTTAAGCTATTTACTCTCGAATGCTTTTATAAAGGCTTTTACATATGTCATTAACTTGTGAGCTAGGGAATAGTTTGATTGCCATGACTTTTGAACATAGTTATGGACTGATAGAAGACTCCAAGTTGAATGCGAAGCAAGAATGTCGTCAAAAGATAGTGAGCTTGCAGAAAGCTTTTTGGCTTCATCGCGCAAAATCGTGAAGCAGACTTGAGCATAGGTTCTCAAATAGTATTGTATTTTATATACTCTACCGATACCTTAATTTGAAAATTAGTTCTCGAATTTTATTCAAAGAATTTCTTTGAATATGTTTAAATTAAAGTTTGTGAGAAGAATAGTGTATCTCGATGTTATAGAATATTGAAAAATAATCAATCAATTTTCATCGTGATTCAATACGGTATTGAAAATTAATACCTCGAAAGTAGCTTTACGGCATATTACAAAATATCAAAGGGAAGGCTCTTTACAAAAGCAGTTTTCAAGTTAATTTAAGTGTACGGGAAACCCATCCAAACAAAGTCATTATAAGAACTGATTTAAGTATAAAGTAAGGTATAGAGGTATCTTTTTCATTCTATAATAAACTATTTTACCATGGCAAGCCATTGCTTATACAACCAATCGATAAAGTTGAAGACACACAATTCCAAAAATATGCTTATCACTTCATAAAAAACTACGCTTGTGCATGAACGCGAGTCTCGAAAAGACGGTTAAATGAATAATTTACAGACTTATTTTTGCATCAGCTGCAGTGTCTTGTACGTAAGCGCGAGCACTCGTTATTTTCGCAAAATCGATACGATGCGCTGCTGCGCTAATTGAACTACTTGCGACCAGCTCCTCTCATAATTACAGATAGCTAAAAAAAAGAGCTTCAGCCCTCTCCCCTGCGCCCTCCCTTGTATAATGAATGCCTTCGTTAGCTCATTCACATCCGAGTGCGCCCAAAATTCTATTTTGAATTGCGCTCACCTAACGAAGCTCGCGTCCGCTTCGGAAAAAGCTCGCGGCCGCTTTCAAAAGCCGAGCGGAAAGACTAGGACAAAAAAATGAAGAAAAAAAGAGGGTGGAAGGACGAATAAGGATTTAGGGATGAAAATTAAACGAGTCCTCGGGCTGAGCTCTTTTCTTCTTCCCCGCAGAGAGTCCGGGACATTAGGAGACGAGGACTACGAGGACTAACGATTGTTCGCCAACCTGGACGCGCAAATGACGCGATCGCGGCTCTAAAGGCGAGGCTAGTGGGCGGGATGGTGCAGGAAAAGGGGTAGGAGGAAAACGCCGCAAAAGCAGTTCGGCCGCAGACGAACTTTCCGCCGAGCAAGTAGTTCGGCCCTGCTGGACCCGTGTAATTTATACGAGAGTAAAGGCCGAGCAGCTCGTTATCCCGATGAGAGCTTCTTTCGCGTTCATTCGCTTCTCTCTCCGGCCTTTACTCTCTGCACTTGGACACGCGGCGTTCGATTCTACTAGACTGGCCCGGGCTTACAAGTCGGATTACTCGTTGTCCTCGATTTTTGCTGGCGCAAGCTCACGGCGAGCCCGGAGAGCAAGAGTATATCCGTTAAGACTACTGAATAATCGCAGATGAGAGTACGGATTTTATACTTGATTTGACATTTTATTCCTTTTCTTTTTATCACTTTTCTCTACAGTATACTTTTTCTCCTTTTTCGCGGAACGACTTTGTTTCAAATAAATTTCGATTTTTTATTACTCAAGCTTATTTAAACGAGAAATTTATTATTTATGACAATAAAACTCAAGTCACTAGCAATTTTTAAGAATCCACCGTTATTGCTGTAACAAAATATTGCAAAGTATGGAAAAAAAAACATTGATATTCAAGTCGTAAAAGCAATGTTTTGAATAAATATTTACGTTTAAGCTGGAAAAAGCAATAAAAATCTGAAATATTTCAATATAAAATAGAAGAAAAGCCCTGTTAATGCTCAAAAAGTGCTATTTTGTCTGTATAATCTAGACGAATTTCTAGCACATCAACGCAATTTTAAGGAGAGAAGCTTTCTTTCGGCTAAGACGCGTCGTTCTGCGTTAATGCCCAAAGAGTTAATGCGCAAGGAATTTCCTTATCACATTTGCAACGTAACTGTGAATTGCTCGAGAGCCGCTCGTATTTCATGCTTCAGCGCAAAAAGTAATGGAAAATATCGTTACCGAGAAAAGTGAGGAGTCGCGTGCATTTAAACTTTTTTACGAGGACTACCAACGACGCTATATGTACTTTTATTCTACGGCTCTTTTTGTCTCTCTCTCTCTCTCTCTCTCTCTCCTTCTATCTCCTTCTCGCCTGAGTTCGTCAACTAAATGACATCGAGTTGTTTTTCATTTTTATTTTTATCTTTTCTGCAGACCTTTTTCCTAGACTCCCGTGCACTATTTATTGTAGCAAATCTCTGTTTTCCGTGCCATCGCAGAATAAAAAAGTCGCTTACACTTGTTGGCGCAATCAGCAACTCTGCCGGACTTGAATTGTCTCGATTTCTCCAGGCAGTCGACCACATTAGTTAAAAATTAGACGAGAGAAAAATCTAATTGCTGCCGAGCAGTTGGAAAAACCAAGGCGATAAAAATAATAAAGCGTTAAAATATAATTCCGCTGATATCGATCGCTCGAAGCAACTAATAGTACGCTTGTCCGGAAAATCGGAAAACAACCTTTTCCCCATCAGCCGTTAAATTTAAACGTGAACCCATAGCGATTCGTCGCGTGTCGGCGGCGTGCAATAGCTACTTTATGCCCCGATACGAACGCGTAACGCCATTATCGCACGAGTAGTTTTACGAGGCAAGCCCTTGAAATTGGAATACTTGCAATCTTGCGAGTATGACGACAACGACGACGTCGAGGCTGCACGAGCATCCAATCTCCGCTCCGGCAAGCTCGAAATTCATAACCGGCCTCTTTACGCCCTGGCGCGACTCCTCCCTTCCCTTCTCCCATAGTCGGAACATCGAACAGCGTGCTCTAACGTCTTGTATGCCCGCAGACACCTTGAGCCTGGGTGACCGAGCGTCCGATGGGACGGACAGGCACTCGAGCAGGCCGCGACAGCAGATGCTCGACAACGGCCAGAAGTCCAAGCCCGAGCCCGGATTCGATCTCTCTCAGCCCACCAACATCACCGCTCTCGTTGGCAAGACGGCCTATCTGCCGTGTCGGGTTCACAACCTTGGCGACAAAACGGTAAGTCATTTTTTAATTGATTAAAGCAATTTTTATTTGGAATCGAAACTCGGCAAAAGAGACTCTTACGCGATACATCACGCGATGAATTTCGCAATCAATTTTGCAATAACAAAATATTTATCATCAGGATTGAACTTCGTTTTTCCACCCCGACAAAAGTACGTTTAACTTTTTTGCGAATTTCGGGCAGTGGTGAGGAAAGAAACGTAGCCAATTTTCCAGAGTTTTGGCCCGCTCTATACGCGTTCAATTTTTCTGGCTGAAACAAAGTTGCTCGGAAAGTTATAATGTAAATCAAAAGATGGCACGAGGCAGTTTTATTTATGTTTCTTTTCTAAAACTTGAGGATCGCGAAAAATGCACGTCGAAATATATTATTTCGGGATACGCTTTGAATTATCTTGGTCCTAGATTTTTCTGCAAATAATAGTAGAGGCGAAAGAAAAAAATTGCCGTTCTTTTGAATTAGGGCGTTAAAAGAAAAACAACTAAAAGTCTAGAAGCACACTCTATATTAACCCGTGAAAAAGAGTTTTCAATCTTGATATTCAGAAAATTAAATATTTCCATTAGACAGAGAAGAATGAGCGTGCTCTTTCTCCTCTTGGTAATCCTCAGACGATTAAACCCCATCATCTACGCCGTCGGCAGAGCCTTCATAGCTGACGTTCGAGAGAGTCACACGTCAGCGCGAAAGCACTGGCACATTCGCGGAAAATGGAGCCAACCGAGGCGTAAAATAAGCATTGCCCGACACGGAACGCCTATTCTCAGTCGAGATTGTAAAAAGCCGCGTTCCAGCTCGGGGAACACCTATTTCAAAACCTACCTTTCAGACTCCCGAGTTTAAAGACAATTCAGCTCGGTACCTCCTACTACCTCCTGATCTTCTTACTCTCTTCCCCCTCTCCTATCTTATATCCAGATAATTGTTTTTTTACTTGGACTTGAAAGTTTGTGCGTAGTCTTGCTAGTCGTTTATAATTTCAGTTTAACGCTGATTAATTGTGGGATATTTCATGTAGCCCATAAGTAATTCAATTTTCGCATTGATCCGGTCAAATTGACCCGGGAAATTTGACTTTGTATATTTGTTACTTTGTACCCTTTTAGCTTGCCAAGTCCATACACTCATTTTTATTTTCTTTTTTTTCATGGCAGCAATAGCCGAGGTAATGCTGAAGACTTGATTATTTCTCTCGTGGAGCGGAAGAAAGGCCGTTTTGCTGATTCAATTATGGGCATTAAGAAGTTAGGCACGAGCTCGTTGGATGGAGAGAAAGGCTAATGAAAAAGATTTTGGAAACTGAGTTTTCGGACTTTTCAAAAGTATAATATTTTCCGGGAGAACTTGCAAGTTCGCGAGATTAGCAACTTCAAATGTGACTTTTTCAAGATACCGTATATATATCGTAACTTTAATGACTCTGTCAAAAATTCTCCCTCTTTTCTAATTTTAATCAAGCCGGCAAATATAATTTGCCCTTTTCTCGTTTAGATTAAAAAGCGCCGTTCCTTTGGTAACAAAAAGTAAAATTGATCTCAAATGACATTATGCCCGGGCATTGACACATTAGCGAATAAAACAAAATTAACCGAACAACCTCCCAAGGACACGCCCAGTGAAATTTTCCGAGTAAAAGGTCGTTGCAGAGACATCCGGCTATCGCAGCAGTGGATATCTCTTTTCAATCGAATCCCACTAATTTTTCCATCGAGCGCTTGGTAGTTGGTGGAGTCGGAGGGCCTCTCGGTCATCGGCTGTCAGTCCCAACGGACAGGAGCTTCGTTGGCCCCATTGAGCGAGCTGGGCTCGCAAGGGTACGAGTGCCGAGCAGGAGAACAGCCACGGTGATTACGCGACGATTTACTCGCGAATAATCGAGTTTTCTCGACTGCTGCTGCTGCTGCTGCTCGATCGGGCCACGTTAAGCGGCCGTAGAGCTGCGAAATGCTACGAGCGGCCGGGGAGAAACTCAATTTGATCCAGTCGCTCGACTCTTCCCAGCGCCACTGGGATGCAATGAAGCTGGGACTGGGGGTGGGGAGGCACACGCCTCTTCCCGCCGTTCTACCTTTTACCTCGTTCCGTTTTTCTGCCAACGCCTCTCCCTCTTTTTCCCTCTCCCTTACGTTTTTTTTTTATTTCCGCGCTTTAGCGCCTCGTCGGGGGACTATCGCAAGGCGCAGAAGTCGTCGGATTAATCTAATGCGTCGGCCCGGAGAGAGAGAGAGAGAGAGAGAGAGGGATGTAGGGAGGAGAGTGAGAAGTCGTCGCATTAGAGCTGCGCTGGGAAATTGCGCGAGCGAGCAATTTTCGGGATGTGGCGAAAGACGCTTCGCTGGCTTAAATAGAAATACCTTCCGGCTGACGTTTATTGTGCGCAAGACAAGACGAGGAGCCGAGGGTTTTAAGATAAGGGACGTGTCGCTCGAGTGTTTCACTTTTCTCCAACGGATACGCCGAAGGTGTTTTATGAGGGCCCTTCCTTCCCGACGCTCCTTGTCATGAGCGCTGTTATTTTTTTTCTCTCCAAGTTGATTTAACACGCGAACGCGTTATCGCAGTCGTTACCGGCTAGATGAAATTGCTGCTTTAGATGTAGTTTGAGTTTCTGCAATATTATGTGAAGTAATTTCAATAGCAAAGCTGCTTGTTTGTTCATTCAAATTGCTCGAATAATTTTGATTACACGCCTGCTGCTAGCGCTATAAAGCATTTTGGCTTAAAGCCTATGCGAGTTTATCTAATTAATTATTGAAACTTGACAAGTGCTTTATAAGCAGTAATGCCAACTTTAATTAGGTTTAATTAAATGTAACGCGATATTTAAACAATTTATTGCTAGCCATAGTATTTAAACTGAATTACCGGCTCGAGAGCGCGTGCTGGAGACCAGTTGCGAATTTTTGGCCGTATCATTTCTCTATCGCGTAAACTTATCGCATAACATTATTCATATTTGTTTATGCAACTGTTTAATCGAATTCGATCCTGAATTTAGTATAAATAATATGACTCCGAATATAGACCTTATACACGAAATAATCAGATTCAATCATTTCAATACTTCAACGACCGACATTAAAACATATCGAATTTCAATTATTTAATTCGCGTCGTTCACCGATGCAGAAAAGTCAAGTGTCAAATATTTGAAATTCACGCTTTTGTACGTATCGAGCGGATAAAAATAAAAAACCGGATATCTTGACAAAAGTTTTACTGTCAACAAATGACAAAATCCGAATTCAAATGAATGTCATTTATCGCCTTAGGGAAAACATCAAAAGATCAAATTCCATGCGAAATTTGAATAAAAACGTAAAGAATTGCGATCGATTGATATACGATGAATTGCCAGCTTTGAAGGCCTAATCAAAAGAAAACATCCGAAAAAAATCTTGAATTGAAAGAAATGTCTTGTTCACCGATTGACGAGTCTCCTTTCACCAGGCCCGGCGAACTTTCAAGCACCCATCTCGCGCATTCCAAGAGATTTAGCCGAGGGAGGCTGGTCGTATCAGGTGTGAAAGCACGGCCGGGCAGGCGCGATATCGGCCTCATAGCGGAATTCTTTTTGGGAACGCGACGTCAGCAGTTTGCCGAGGCTGTAGCACCGAAAGGATTATACCCTCCCGAGGCGGCCCCTCGCTTTCGAGTGCACTCCAGGACGAATTGGCTACGCTGCCGATTCCCGGGAGCTTGCGGAGAAAGGGAACACGGGGCTGGCCGAGCGAGAGACTGGCTGCGGCTTCGCAGTGATTTACTCGGGATACGGGAGAGCCGAAATGGCTTTTAGAAAAATTAGAGTTTCTTCCCAAGTTTTCTGAAGAGGGACGAATTTCGCGTGGGGACGCAAGCGCTTCCCCAGCCTCGTCCTCCTTCTCGGCCGTCGTCTATGATCTATCGCGCAGCTCTCTGCTGATCTGCTGCCGGCTGCTGTTTTCAAATACCCTATCCAGCGCCTTCCCAGCAGCTGCTCATGGAAAAATGCTTTGTTTTCTCGAGCTGCCGTCGCGCAGATTATTTCGGTTATATATGCCTGCGTCGACATAGTGACCTGATTGTTCCCTCATTGCATACGACGCCCTTCGAATGCGTACAACCGTTTCAATTAAATCGCCCGTTCTCTCTCGTGTCATTAAGCTTCGGTTATTTTTATTATTTTTTCCTCTTTGCTTCCATAATCGTATTGTCTGCATGTATTTGCCTCGAAAATCCATAATAGCGCCTCACCTTAATTGCCATTCGTGCACGTACTTGAATTGTAAGCTTTCAAGTATTTGCATACATTACAATTGATTCAGTCAATTAAAATACTTACGGTCTAGTCACACGTGGCGTATAGCTTCACAGCGATTAACCATTTTCTCTTGGCCTTAATTTTCTGACAAAAAGGGAAATGGAGATATCTGTTAGACTGCCGGGTGTCTCATTAAAAAACGAATCGAAATAGCTCTCTATGTTCCCTCGGCGACTGTCCTTAATTAAAGGGACTTTAACCAGCCAACGGGAGGGAGGAGCAAACAACAAACTTAAAAACTGTCCTCTGGCATATTTCTAAGCGTTATTATAACGACACTTGCCTTTAGCAAATCAAGCCACTCTGGAGTTTCGCGCTTGAAGTCTCTCGGGATACGAGATAAATGGAGCACAGGCCGAATAATTGAGTTCAAACATAGGAGGTGCGCTCGCGCGTCCCTCAAGGACAGAGAAAGCCCAAGCAGTCTGCCTTAACAAACGCAATTATAGGGCAAAGAAGGGGCGCGAGACGCAAACTCTCTCTCCCACCCTCTCTCCTGCCAAGACTGACGCGCATTAGTGCGGCGCGCCAGTCGCCTCGCCCCCCCCCCTTTCGCCTCCTCCTTCTCCTCGTCCTCACAAGCTCGACGAGCATCAATAATTTTCAGGCCCATTATTCCATTAGATCCCGCGGAAATTGAGTAGTAGTGTGTGTCCTCGGAGCCGCTGGATTATGCACGCACTCCGCTCTCGGGAAACGGCAATTATTTCGCTTTCGACGTTTGTATGTAGCCAAGCTCAGTGCTTGCGCTGGCTGCCTATCCTCGCTGGTTTGACGCTGCTCCCGGTATACTTGCTCGTTTTTAGCTGCGGCGGCTACAAGGAGATTTCCGGAGACGCGAGAGAGCGGACTAGGCATCCGGAGCGGAGGTAATAGCGCGAGAGCGAGGATGAGATTGAGATTGAGTTGTCGCGAAATGGATGGGAGCTTGCGAGAGCTCAAGCTGCGATTACTCCGTTGACGCTCCAGTTTCCGATGACCTGCCGGATATTTTGTCCCTCCCACCCAGCCCAGCTATCCACGAGGCTTTTAATAGTAATGGGCTCTTTTACTTTTGCAAAATTTTGGCATTTCGGACGAGTTTCGAGGAGAAAAATCTTGCGATGCTCGAGCTTTCCGCGGCTTCAAAGCTCGCTAATGATTACGGAGAAGTTTTAATGGGCTTGGGCTAATAAAGTCCCGTGCGCATATACTCCGGCTCTATTGTTACAGCAATACTATAATTTTACTGTTGCAATTTAAGTTTTTAACCTGCTAGTAATTGCGACTTTGAAGAATAAGTAATTAAACTTAAAACTCATTTTCGGACTTGATGCTAAAGACTTTAATTGTTGTTGCTTATTTACCGGAGAATTTGTTATAGTGACGTAGAATAAAAATTCATCAAATTTTCACGTAGCTCTTCAGTTACACTTGCTTTTCATTACGTTTTTTTAAGGAATATTGGAAACATCACTGATTTTGATTAAAATTTGTATTTGATTACGTGTATTATTTAACAAATACAGTTTGGATTATTCAAGGCATTTTTATTATTTAATTAATTAATCAATTTATATAGTTATATATTAAATTTCAGTTCTGAATTTTCGCAAAATTTATATTGGTATAAATTCACAAAAATCATTGAACATTCAAATAATTTAATGAAATCATATAAAGGAAATTTTAAATTGATTAGAAAATTAAAATTGGTAATATGAGAAAATAGATTTTAATTTGATTAATAGAAAAGTGATATATTCAAACTTTTCCATAATTCCAGAGGCTTTTTATCGATCGGTAACAGAGTTTCGAAAAAATAACAAATCGAAGAGTCGAGTGGAAAAATTTGGGGTGGGGTGAAAAGGAGGATTTTGGCGGGAAGGGAAGGGGGAGTAAGTGAGGAAACGTTCGAAATATCTTAGCCGAGGCACATTCGTTATCATCCGCCAGGTCAAACTTCCCCGACAAACAATAAACTCTTTTCCCGGCCCCGGAAAACAAAAGGGCAGGCGCACAGCCGCGTTATATTTCGCGCGACTCCTCGCTCTCCCCCCCTAGCCCCAGCCTCCACCTTCCTTGAACCAATCGTAAATCTCAGTCTAGCGACTCTCTGCTGCCGGCAAAAATATGTATTTACACGCCGGTTAGGAAATCGGGCGAAAAAAGAAAGTCAAGCGAAGCGAGTCCCCTTTCCTCCGAGTCCTCCCCCCTGGCCCAGCTTCGCCGTGATTTGTGCCGCTAGGGTCGATGTAGGTCAGCCGACGTTGCGGCGTCGAGCGGCGGCATCTCCCCTCTCCCTCTCAAGCTGGCCCTCTTTCTCTTGGAACATATTATCATAAGCGCTCCTGGCTCCGTTGCTTCGATCTGCAAAGTTCGACAGGCTAAGTTATGCGGATCGCTGCTAGATACAAAGCCAGAGGGGATGCGCGTTGGCTGCCGAGCTTCGTTAAATTCGCTCTCTCTCTCTCTCTCTCTCTCGCGTGGACCGCAGCAGGAGCAAGATCCATATCCCCCCTCGACCTCTTGGGCAGCCTCTTTAACACCGGCGGGGCGCACCTCTGTAATTCCAGGGAGAGAGAAAAAACACTCGCGCAGCCTGCTGACGCGACGTTTTTTTCACGCGTGAACATTTTTCCTTGCACTCACTTTCGCTCGAGAGTACACGTGGAATATTTTAGTTTTAATTACGCGCCCACCCCCCGAGAGAGAAAACGTATACCTATGGGCCCGAGGTATATCTTCTACACACCAGTTATCTTACACGCGGCCGCCGCGAAATAATTTACGGCCCCGAAATTTAACTTTATAATTTTCGAACGAACATTTTTTCGACCATTGAAATTAAGATTTCAAATGGCGGCAATTTAAATGCGAGCGCTCGCGCTTTTTTTGCCGCCGCAACGACCGCACTGGGACATCCGCACATATACACAGTTTAATCCCTTAGATTTGAATTTTAAAACGCTCGCAATTTTCGAAGAATCCCAAAATCATAAAGTTTGATTAAGCAGCAGGGCAGTAGCCGTGTGGTATAGAGAGAGGAACGAGCAAACACGCGATATATTCTCGTGCTCTTGTCGCCGTAATACGCCGTCGCTCAACTCTTTCCCCAACTAAACGCACATATTGGGTGGGGAGGAAGCTTTATGATAGTCTCTCGCAGAGAGAGAGAGAGACTCGTTGGACTCGCACACAGAGAGCAGCCCCCTAATACTCGTGTAATTGCCCGAGAGAGAACGCAAGGCAAACAGATTCTTTATTCGCCGTTGGAAAGAGCTCGGCTAGACAGCACTCGATCCGTAGCAGGCATACATAAATGATCGCGGTTAAGTCTCTGGCGACAAAGGCTCTCGCTGAAAAATCCAGCGGCGGACGAGACGCGCGAATTAATCTTTCTCCTCAGCAGCGCTCGACCATCGGCCCCGGACACATCAGGCTACAGTAATCAAGTCGCGCTCATCAATAACGCAATTAAGAAGAGAAAACGAAAATTATAATAACGAGCTGGCCCGGTGTAAGCTATAATTGGACGATTATCGCGATCGACGCGTATAGAGGGAGGCTAGGGCGAGCCGAAAGCGCGGATAAAGCGATCGATGCCGTTTGCCTGTGTCGTCCGGGCAGGCTAGTTTGAAGGGTGGCAGTTGTGCGGTGCGGCAGACGACGAGAAGCCACGGCAAAAAGTTTGCTTTACGAGCGCCCCCGCTCTACGACTTTTCTCCTCTTCCTCCCCTCTCTCTCTTTCTCTTCTCGCTTTTTTATTATTTCTACCAATGGCCGTCCCATATGCGAAGTGTATTGCAGCAGAATTTGCACGGAAATCGAGTCTTTACTTTCAAATATCAAATGGAAATTTACGGCTTTGCGCCGTGCTGGGAAGTTGGCTCTCTACGAGAGTTGCCGCTGCAGCCTCTCTCTGTGTGCTGCTGCTGCTGCTGCTGCTGCTGTTGGTACGTGCAATGCGCAAAAACCGAATACCCTACGAGAGAAATACGACGAGAATGGCTGCTCTCTTTCTCGCGAACTACTGGTCTGCTGATGAAAAGTGGATAGGGAAGCTTGCAGTGGAAAAGTTCGTTGAAAATATAAATGTAGGCGTCATCGATTATTACACCGCTCCTCTTCCATTTTTTTATTCTTTAAGCTCAACACAACTCGTGTCGACTGTTTATTATATCCACCTTTCTTTCCTTTTTTACTACGGCGAGTGGGAAACGAAGCATCTCGATAAAATACTTTACTCTTTCCTGAACATATTTGAAAAACAATGCTCATCGATTTATTAAAATTTATTGAAAGCTCGATAGAAAGCTTATTCGATTGAGCGTTCGCTTAACAAAAGACGAAGCAACAAATTTAATAAAACAATAGTCCTCGAAAATGAAGAGTTCGAGGAATCTTCGGTAACACTCGTATTTCATGCGTCACTTTATCAATTCTGACACGTCGATAGTCCGTAATTCTAAGGCACAGCAAAACAAACAACCGCTTGCCCTCGCTCCTGAACAATGATTAAAACTGAATAAGAAAAAAAATACAGTTCTTCCCATCAGGCCTCAGTTCCATTTCGTCGTTTTCACACAGCCGTCATCTCAAACCGCCCACACGCTAGCCACGAGTGTTTTTTTCAGTTGGGACGACAAGAAGCGGGAAGAGGGTGAAAGCTTCGCAAAAAGCCATTTGCTCGGAAAGAGCCGGACGCCGGGAGATTGGTTGCGAAGGATCGACATTCATCACGCCCGACAACTTTGTCTCATCGGCGCTCTGCGTCGTCTCGTGTGGCGGAATCGATCGATGCCTGCTAGCCGAATTCCACGGGGTGACCCTCCCCTCCCCCCCCCCCCACACACACACACCCGACGACTAGAGACATGCAAATTCCGTGTCTTCCAGTGGCTCGCAATGACTGATAGCTCGGAAAGGAACGCATTACGAGGTTCCCTGGCGCGACGAGCCGCTCGAGAGAGAAGGCCCGGCATGTCTGTAAGCTTGTCGCTTCGACGCAGGAATTTGCAAGTCGATCTGGCTATGAGGTCGGATTTTTTACGAGCCTGGACGAGCTCTTTTTAAAGTATGCGTCAGAGGGAACGTTAGTCTTTGCACTTCATTAAGCAGATTGATGGCTCTTGAGTAAATTTCAGTTTTCTTTTTTTTTATAAAATATTAGCTAGTTGATTAAGAATTTGGCAGGAAGAATTTTAATTTTCGCCTAATTGAAAAATATAAATTTCGAATGACTATTACGAGAAGGTTGAAAATTGAAATTTTGGAAAATTTGTACTCGGCGCTGAAAACTTAGATAAGAGAAGTTGCGTTCGTAACTAGAGTGACAAAAAGAATGTTTAATAAAATTGTCTTTAAGTTTGTCCGTTTGAAAATGCTATTAATTTCGCGCGTAACTTTTAAATAAGGCACTTTAAAAAGTTTTGAAAAGCCAATTCATCGAATCTGGTTTAAGTCACGAAACTTAAATACTTTGCGCTGGTGCATTAACAAGCCTGGCTACCGTGAAATATTAATTTTCATTGTAATTACGCCGAAATAGCAGCAATTTTAAATTTTAATCAAGACGGATAGTAAACGCAAGCCTCCTCGCGACGTTTTATCAAAGCTGAACAAACTTCCGTGTCTACTCGGGCACACAAATACTTGTCGGATTTAATTAGAAATGTCGTTAGATTAAAAATACAGAAACTCTCAAAGAAATCCGAAGTGGCGTAGCAAAATCGAACAGGCCGCTCGACTATTTCCGTGCAGCAAGCCATAAACAAATTAAGATTGCCTCTAATTCAAGCTAAACAATAGTGCTAGTCAAAGCAAATGCAAAGAGTAGCAAAGGCAGAGAGTCGCAACCTTCAGCCCGGCGAAGTCTGGTCGTAAAACGCGGCGTTATCTGAACAAACGGAAAAGGGCTCGCGTGTCGGGCTACTAGACTCGAAGAGCTACACGCGGCGCGACTACACTTGTAGGCAAACGAAGGAAGTCGCGCGAACAGCCGCAATTACCTGCCGCTCCGGTCGTATTTGTTATTCTGCTTTTTGCCGGAGACGCGCTCAAAGTCACGTACCTGCCAGGCGCAACGAAAAAGCTAGAGAATCGCGGCGACGGTCCAGCATTTGAGATACGCCTCCGCTCCCGGCGGAGAATAGCTTTAATTGCAATTAGGAGCGAAGGGGTTTGCCGTCTACACTCGGCCCCGGAGAAGAATACGGTTAAATATGCGCAAGCAGCCGTCTACCGCTGCCGGAACGAAATTACACGAGGCAGCCGGGGGTCAATCGACGGGGCTATTGTGAGCATTAACGGTTGGTACAACGGGCACGTCCAGTCGTCGCCTCCCCCGCACTCTCCTCCCTCTCCATCTCTCTCTCTCTCTCGAGTGATTCAAAGATCGGGAGGAGGCTATGCGGTTTTCCAGCGCTACTTCTTCCTTGTGCCAGGCCGCCTATACCTCGATCGCTGGCTTTACTTTGCCTCCGTCTTTCGCTTCTGCTTCCGTCGACGCTGGCACGGAAATCCCGGCAGGATCGAACATTTCCGCGGGCGTCGCTCTCGAACGGCAGCTATTACGGCGAAGGCGTCGTCGCGGCGGCCCCATTAGTCATCCTGCTCCTTTGTGTGTGGCTCTTCTTTATTTTTTCGCACTACCCCCTGCTGATGCTTCGTCCGATATGTCTTGATTCTTCTTTCCAATGGCAGTCAAACTCGCAACGGCTTACACCTGCTTCCGCTTTTCCTTTTTCACCTCTCCCGATGCTCGCTTCTATGTCTGCCTGTATACCTGTCTCTGACCAGACGTTCGGAAATGGAAATGTATTATGTTGTCCATAAGTGAATTACGTCGTTTTCCAACGACGATCAAATGCGCCTTTGGGATGAAAAAGAGCTCAGAGGGAGAACGGTCTGGCGCGTTCCATTTTTTTCTTTTATTTTAAAATTCGTACTCCCAGAGACTGGCGTAGAATAACAGCCGGCAACGCGAGTAGTGTAATCGATATCGCGTGTGCTGAAAGCTCGTTAAGACGATAATTTTTTATGAATGGGCTCGAGATGTCAATGTCTGAATTATTACCTTTATTTGATTATTTGACCTTTTTATGGGGTTACGCCGAGTTCACTGCTGCTCGTCTATCACATTTGCGGAAGTGGTTAAATATTGACAGGAGCTTTTTTTTCCAACTTCATTCATAAAGAGAAGAGCGGCAGAGTGTCGGTAGAGCATTAATTTTTACTAGAGACGTGAAATAAAGACTCGGTCGACATTCCTAACGACACGTCTACGCATCTCGTTAGGCAAATAACATTTTCCTTGATCCCCGTAAATGCATTCTCCGTACCGCAAGTGCGTGAGCGAGTGCAAGCTGATGACCTGCAAGCTCGGGTAGACGGTTCGTGCTTGTATATCTATGTTCGCCTGGCTTCGTCTTCTTGAGCAGGATGAAAAGTTGGAACGCTCATCTGGAAGTTGGAGGCTACAGTAGCTTTTCCGCAGCTTCTCTCTCGGCTCTTCGACGTAGCCCCAAAGTAAAACGTTGGCGTTTCAAATCGAAAATGAAGAATTCCAGCGAGCGCTTGTCGGCGTGAATTTCCAATCGACTTCGTTCAACGTCCGTCGTAATCTAAAAATGCATCCCACAGAGCCCTCCTTCCCCGGCCTTCTCCCCCCTAGCTCCAGCCGTTTCGCTAAGTGCTTTGCCGCCCGAGAACTCTGCAAAACTTTGACCCGGGAAAATGTTTTTCTTCGATGCGAGATTGGCTAAAACGTCACGAGTATTGCCGATGACGCTTACTTGAATTATTTATCGGATTCCGGAATTAAGAATTTCAATTTTTAGCCGGATGGGAAAAATTTACGTCGAACAACATTGTCGGCACAGTACATGTTCGGTATTTTCGAAGACACTGCGCGGAGGGATAGGGAAAAGTTTACAAGCAGTATTCATTTGAGAAAATTTCAATATCAAAGAAAAATATCAATAATCAGGATCTCCGATGCTTCCTTGGTAAGGGCAATAAATCAAGCGGGAGGACCAGGAGCTCCAATATTTACAACAATAAATTTCAGATGCTTATTGCATATTAAGAAAATCAATCATCTCTCTCGACTTTCTTGGATCGGGAATGGAAGTGGGCGAGGGGGGGGGGGAGGAGATGGGAAGACGGGTTTAGGGCAGCTGCCTTTAAGAATTCCGCCGGCATTAAAGGGAATATATTAATAACCAGTCCGGTGGAACGCGGAGGCTCTTGAGGCGCGACGACGCAGCGGCAGCATCAATACGCGCGGATTCTTGAAAATCCGAGGGAGCCTTACTCAACGCCACCTCGTCAATATTCCCAGGCGACTTATTCGGTATACAAATTCAAGATGTATGCGCACGTCATGCGAAATGAGGACGAACGAGCTTACGAGTGTGGGCATAGGCGGACGGAAAATGCGCCTCTCTAATAAAGCATGTCTGGATTTGAGTAATGCAAAAATTGACGGGGAGTTTTTCATTATTTTAAATTTATATATTTATCAAGTTCTATGCGTTTTATTTTTCTCTCGTTAAATTAGATTAAAAGGTTTTATCATTTTATTACATTTTTATTTTACTTTTCTACGTAGTTGCAAATAATTTGTTTGTCATCAGAAATATTGTATTCGCTCGGATATGATTTGTTTATTACTTTCTTGTATTCACTTTTTCGGAAAAGCGCATAAAAAAACGCACATGTTTACTAGAAAATTTCTATTACTCTGTTCTGATTCACACGATATTACAAATGGAAAATTTGTATTTTCCCCAATCAATCAAGCCATCGTTTTTTGCCTCGTCTAAAAAATATTTGTCGAAATTCATTTACTTCGGTGAACGTGAGCTATATATTTTATTCGAAGGAAAAAAAGTGGGTCAGGAAACCTATATTTTCAACTTCTTTTTATACGCCTCTTTTTCATAAAATCCTATTGGAAATATTTTTAAAAGGAATTTCATTTAAAAGTTTAATGTTATTTTCTTTGCGCAGGTATCCTGGGTGAGACATCGAGACATTCACATCCTGACCGCTGGTGGCTATACGTACACGAGCGATGAGCGGTTTTCGGCGCTGCACAAGCCGAATGCAGACTCGAATAACGAGTGGTCCGAGTGGACACTGTCCATCAAGTGGGCCCAAGAACGAGACGAGGGCATATACGAGTGTCAGATTTCGACGATTCCCCTCAAGTCTCACCAATATTATCTCAATGTTGTCGGTAAGACATCTGTACGTTCATTATTTAAAAATTCAGGTTACACTGTTAACAAAGGTCTACTTAATTTTAAGTTATTGTCTATTTCACGGAAAAATTAAATAGAATTTATCGTGAAAGTAATTTAGATCTTCCTTTTCTCAAATAGAGATCAGTAACAAACATTTCTTAAAAGTCTTATTAAAAAACTTTCAGATATAAAATAGAAGAAAACAAGAAAGTTTTTTTCCAAACTATTTCAAAAGTTTTTTCTTTCAACTTTTCAAAATAACTTTTCGCAGGCTAAAGTAACTGTTTTCAATAATAGAAAGGAAAAAACGAACGATGAAAGAAAAATAATGAAATTTCTATATAAAATACAAAGAGAAGCAGTAGTTCGTGTGTTGCAACGTGTCAGTTTATCCAAAGCCGTCGTAAATAATCTTCGCTGAAGTAACACGATGAAGCTGCATTATTTTATGGGCCATATTACATTTAAGATCTAGCGTAAACTTAAAATCCAGCCACGTCAGTTGAACGTGTAGTACAAGAGCAAACAGCCCGCATATAGGATTACAAGTGAACGTATCAACAAAGCCAAGTTTGACATCAAACATAATCATATTCGTACCTGCCTTACAATGTAAACGCAATCAAAGCGCAGCCGCAAGCTCCCAAAGCTTTTCACCTCACCTGCATGTTTCTCCTGAAAAAGAGCAAAAAATGAAAAAAAGGAAAAAAGAAAAAATGAATAAAAGAGGAAATGTAAGGCTAAAGGGTAGAGCGGGCGCGTGTTGCAAGTGGCCGTAGGTGGCCGGAGGTGGCCGGAGGTGGCCGGAGGTGGCCGGAGGTGGCCGGAGGTGGCCGGAGGCAATAATGGAGAGGAGGTTGCAGTGTCATTGGCGGCTTGTTTTCTGTTGCAGTGCCGACGGCAACGATACTAGGCGGCCCGGAGCTGTACGTCGGTGCGGGCAGCACGATAAACCTGACGTGCGCGATCCACTTTAGCTGGGAGCCGCCGGCCTTTATCTTCTGGTACTACAACGACGTGGTGATGAGCTACGACAGTCCCCGGGGCGGCGTGTCCGTGATAACCGAGAAGGGCAGCGACGTCACGACCTCCTGGCTTCTCATACAGTCGGCCCAGCCCTCGGACTCGGGGGAGTACAAGTGCAAGCCGAGCAACGCCAACATGTCGTCCATCAGGGTGCACGTGCTCACTGGTGAGACTACTACCTCCACCGCTCCCTCTCTCGCTCCGCCGTATAAATTCGCGTAGGCTTTTGTTTTCGGGGCTGGCGCTGCGGCCCCTCGGGACAGCCCGCGATCCCCGACGACTGCGCTTCCTCCCTGCATTCTCTCTCTCCCGTTCTCTCTCTCTCTCTCTCTCTCTCTCTCTATGCTTCTCGTTCCCCGCTACTCTACGTGTACGGCCGCTGTCGCGTGCTCTGCTAATAGGTCCGCCTCGCGCAGTCCGTCTTGCGCGACATTGGCACACGTGTTATCTGGCGAGAGTTCGCATGGCAGGCCTTCGGGATGGGACTTTTTAAACTTACTCGCAGAATCGAGCTTTTTTCCCGGTTCGCTGGTTCGCTGGCTGCTGTTGCTGCTGTTACGGCTACTCGTGTGCTCCGTCGGCTGATTGAAAAAGTTCCACTCCGAGTTTTCGTGTAATTTTTAATTTATATTTTCCCCAGATTTATGAAGTTTTATGCTGCCCCCCCCCCCACCCTAGCTTTTTTTATTCCAACTACCCGCCTATGTATGTGCTAAAGAAGAAATTATAATTTAACTTTGATGGATGTATTGCAAGTTCGTCTGTGAATGTGTTTGCAGTGAGTTGAAGTGATATTTTACGCGAAAACAAATATTTCCGTCTCATTGCTTAATGTACTTATTCGTTATTTTTCAATAATTAATTAAAACTTCCATAAATTCAAACTCAAAATCACATTATTGGGTAATATTACTTTAATGCATCGAAATGTATTTTTGCATCGAATTATTTTCTCGCTAATGTAATGCTATTCAAATTTTAATACAAACAAGAAAAAACTTTCAAAAGGTGTTTTATTGAAATTAGTCGCAACTAAAATAAAACTTACATACCGATTGCTTTGATTTCCATTATTTAAATCCTGTAATTGTCAATTTCAATAATAAATAAAATATTGTAGAATTTATAATTTGAGAAAATAAAAGTTCACGAGTAGATATCGCAGCCCAGTGTTAAGTAATCAACAGTAAGAAAGAATCGAGTGTAGTTAATGAAACAGAATCCGAAAGAAAAGGATGGCTTTTACGTCAGATCAACTGCCGGCAGCAATTACATTCCCTTCGGATTATTCCAACGGGCGGAAAAATTCGCAATCAAGATGCTCGCGAAACCGGATTCCACCGTCAATTTAACCGCAGCTTTATCCATTGCAGCATCGAATATCTTGAAAGCAAAAAGCTCTAGTGGAGCGAAGGAGAGCGGCAGGCTGGTGGGGGCGAGGAAAGCAGACACCACAAAGGGCTGGGGGGGGGGAGGGGGCTGATGCTGTAGGTGGTAGAAGGGTCAGGCCAAAAATGTTCGGAACAGGGTCGTCCTAGTTCTTCCGGCACAGCAGCTTCTCGCGCAAAATTCGCGGCGACGCGCATAAAAGCCCAGTTGCATTGAACCTGGCCAAAGGAATTTTCACATTGGATTTACGGTGCAGCACACGTGCACCGGCCACGCGCGCCCCTTTGAGTTTAGACCGATCGAAGAGCGCGGCGGCCCCTTCGCCCCCTGGAAATTGCATTTCGATTTGTTTTACAAAAAGGACGCTGCTGCAGCCGCCGGCAGCGTGGAAATCGCCGCGGTGGCGCTTTTACTCTTTTTATTTCCTCCTCTCCGCTCTTATATACCATCATCTCCGCGCGAGGCAGCCAAGGCGACGGGGCTACTCTTTCTGCTCCTGCTAAAGCAGCTCTCTGGCTTTTCAGCGCTGCTCGAGCGTTAACAGGTGTATTTTTCAGACCAAGGAATAACGCGATGGGATGATCAAGGCCCTTTCTTTGCCCTTACTTTTTTACTGACTTATGGGCCTGACTGTTTGCATTAACTTACGAGGGCGTGCATTTTTAAATGTAATCTTGTTTTATTTCATATGCTTTACAAGGAAGTCAAATTTAACTTGACCGTTGCTACCTTTTCAAACAGTTTATTTTTTTCGAGCTCAAATAGATGAAAGCCTTTTTATTAGTATATTAAGGAAACAAATTACTAGAGGGGATAAATAGTTTAACATTATAAAACCCTCAATAAATCACTAGCTTTATTAAGCTCATTTTTCGTAATAAAAGCTACAGTTGACATGACAATTCACTCACAATTCGCATGAAAAAATGAAGATGGTAATTTCAAGTAGCGTATGACATATTGGCAACAATATTTTACCGTAGAAGTAATTTGCATTTCATTTATGAAGCCTATCTGTTACTTAACACTAAACCAAATAATGAAATAATTTAACAAATTTATGACAACATCAAGAAAAAACCCGAGTACCAATCAAAAAAGGACGAAGAGAAAAAACGAGTCATGCAAATTTTCTAATTATATTTTAAAAATTGAATTTCGCCCACGCACATTTTTTTCCATCTATGCAAAGACTTTTCATCGCGACTAAAATAAAGAAATCAAGCTCTCGCGAAGATAGGGTCGGTGGGGATTTAAAAAAAAAGGAAGCGCAGCGACCAACTTAATTAAATCCTCCCCTCGCGAGTCGTAAAACCCTCATAAACAGAGAGAGAGAGAGAGAGAGAGAGAGAGAGAGAGAGAGAGAGAGAGAGGGGCGTAGCATCATTCCTTTTCATTTCAGTCCTGCCTATGATCACCTTCTCGCTTCGAATGCCCTTTCACTTGCAGAGCCCCTCCTCACAGACATGCCTTTAGCGCCTCCTCCTTCCTCTCTATATAAGCTCTTACTTTTTCTCTTTCCTCAACTGCATGATCACCGCGCTCGAGAGCAGCAGAAGAAGCAGCAGCAGTGCTGGTAAGAAAATGCAAAATACGAGTAAAGTTTCCACGCTGGCGCGTAAAAAGGAAAGAGTACGCGCTTGTGTGTGTACGTTAGGGAGAAAGAAAGAGAAGTGCGCGAGTAGATTTGACGTCGATTTTCGCTCGAGCGTACGAGATTTGCTTAGGTAAACGGCGCGAAGGGCAAACTTTGCTCCCGCATCTGGCTCTCCGGTGAATTAGCATAATGCGTGTGTGTAGCAGGAGAGAGAGAGAGAGAGAGAGAGAGAGGCCAGGTCGATCGGGCTTTCCACGACGGTCTTGACCCGCTTACACGAGCAGCTTTGCTTGTTTCTTTTTCAAAAGAGGCGCGAGGGGCTGATACGACTTTTCCCCACGCGGCGATTTGTATACGGAGAGCGGGGATCTCCCTCGGAAAGAGGAGGTACATTTTATTGGGGATTGCGTAAGGCTTTCCTCTCTCTCTAGCAAACCAACCTGCCGACATGTTGTTCTTGCTTCCTGGCTATTTATCGCTAACGCTCGATGCGTAGAATACATCAAGTATTGGAAGAAGCGTTTTCGAAAGCCTCGGGGTTTTTTTGCCTTGTTTCCAGCGGAAATTGCTTGACTTTCGAGTGATATTTGCCTCGTTTGTATGCATTGGATTTTTTAAGGTTATTAATTTTTATTTATTCCGGGGCTTCGAGAGAAAACAAATTATTGGTTAATCTGTGGATTTTGGAAATACGAGAGATCGAGTCACTTGATCATATTGATTTTTGGGTTATTTATTTTCTTTTTTCATTTTCTATAGTCAAGTTTTGTAAATCATTAGTTGATTTGCATAAGAAAAATATCAGTTATTTACATATCCATAACATTGGTTTTGGCAAGAGCAACGAAAATACGTTATTTTGCAGTGCACAAATAATTTAGATGTCGAGCCGATAGGGTGAAGTGTGCAGTCGCATAAAATTCAAAATTCAGCTCTCTGCACGAGCGATTAAATTCGAAATAACTGTATACTCGGGCAGTGGATAGCATTTCTGACAAATACGGGAAATACATATGGGAAAAAGATTTTTCCTGTTACAGCAGCTGCCGATTGCGGGTGAAAGACACTTGAACCCAGTGCATTGACTTTATCAATAAACCGAGTGCATACCCTTTTTTATCTGATTTTTCTTCTACCCCGTATGCTAACTCGAAATGCTATTGTGACGCATACATTTTGTACTTTCATTTTACTATACGGGCAAGCGCATAAAAAATATAAATATACATGGAAAACAGCAAGTTGTTGCGAAAACTATAGTAATGTATGTTGATAATTGATTTTACATAATATAATTTAATAATCATAAATTTTTATCTGCTCTAAATAAAAAAATTCACGGGAAAAATACCTAGAAAAAAGTATATAGGGCAAAATTAATATCGTCAGTCTTTCATTTCCATCCAGCTCATATATCCCTTTATCCGAGGCGTACAATACCTGCCGAACAATCCATCAATCCCCGGATCGCACTGAGCCTTCGCTCAATACATTCGAAAATAAAGCTCGAAAACTTGAAAAATCTTGATCTGATTTGCAGGTGAGCGTCCCGAAGCGATGCAGACTGGGACAGCGGGGCCCATTCTATCATCGAGTTGTCTCTTGGTGTCGCTCATCATTTTGTACATATCCTCGGTGTAAACAGCCACGCACAGACGCAGATCGACCGAAAAATAGAAAGAGGCAGAGAGAAGGTTGACACACGACGACGACGAAGCGGCGGAGAAGAGGAAAAATGCGAGTGCTCGAATGGGAGGAGGCCTCGTGGAGCTTGAATATATCGAGGAGTAGCGCTCGACCCTTGCGGCCCCGTGCCGAACGGGAAGCAGTATAGCAGCAGCAGCAGCAGCAGCAGGCGTGAAGGTGCAGAGCGAGACGTGACATTCCTCTGGCAGTGCGGGCCACGGGAGCTCTGCCTGTTCGATAATTCCAACTATTTCGCAGAGGACCACTCCGAGGTGGAGAAGGACGACGACGAGGGAGAAGAGGAAGGAAGCGACTCTGCCGAGGCTTCTTTACGGCGGCTTTGCGCTCTCGCCCTGGCCCTTTCTCTCTCCCCGTTCTAGCAGCCGCTGTATAACAGAGGCCGGGAGCGTGACCGGGTTTGCCCGAGGAAGCTCGTAAAAGTCCTAGTCCCTGAGTTACGACGCGGCTGCGCGTTTTTTCCCCTCCCCTGCGCAGCCCTTCCGAAACGTCTCTCTGACGCCGAGCTAAACACGAAGCTGGCGCAGAAGAAAAAACATACCTGCTGCTTGCTTGCGCTCCTTCATACGGCACGACGCGGCATCACGTACATACACATATACCGACACATACACAAAACACACATCACATTTAATCCTCCCTAACCCTAGCCCCTTCCCAACCCCGTGCTGTCCGGTATTAATATACGTATATGACATGTATACATTGAGAGGGCAATGAAGCGTGCGCGAGTGTATGAGGGTGTTTGGGGCCTTTATGTGGTGTGGATTTGCAATTGCGATGGATATTTTTGGTATGGTAAATGTGCGACATTTTTTCCTCGACTTTTTATCGCTTACCTCTTTATTTGTCTTTTTACGTTTCTTTTTCTCAATTTCGATTTATATTGAAAGTCGGTGACGAAACGCTTATCTAAATCCGAGGTGTGAAATTCACAAATGAAATTTCTTCACTTTTTTCCGTTCCTCCGTAGACATGTATATGACGCACCGGCAAAACCTTCGAAAAAATCGCATAACCTAGGAAAAGCGAGAGAAAAAAAGTAACAGGGTCAAAATGATAAAGCGTTTGTTTGCATATCGCGAGGATGACTTTTCCGCGCGAGCTTTACATCGAATTCTCGTTGCTTTTTGTTTCTTCTTTTTCCCTCTTGGTTTTCGTTCATCGAGAGAAACAATATGACGTAAATGGACTCTCCCGCAGCGCAAAGCTGTAACTTTAACCGTTGGTGTTTCTAACGCGCTAGTATAATAACGTCGAGAGATTGCGAGAACCTTAGAGCTGCCGTTTCTTCTTTATTTTTTTCTCACCACTCAACGACGCGATATGATATACTTTTTATGCTGGTTGAGTTACGCAACTACACGATAAATCGATTGAATTGAGATTGTAAATACTTTAACGAAAGCGAGACAAAATTGTTGCATTGAAGAAAAAGAGAAATACAATCTTGTTAGACTGAGCATATGGCAAATAATTTCGTCGATTAAAATTTAACGAGCCGATATAAGTTGTGTCGATCCATCAGGATTTTTTAGCCAAACCAAAAGTATGATAAATAAATTGTTGATATGTGTAAATAAACTTTATTTATAGGAACGTAATATTTTGGTCAAGACGAAATACTTAACTTTACTTGTACCGAGAGCACACACACTTTAGCAATCATTAATTTTGCCTGGTAATTTATCATTCTCTATTTATTTTAAATAACTTGTACGAAAAATAGATTGTATGAAAATACTAAATTTTGGGATGAATCTTAGTTTTAAGCACTTACACTGCGGCGCTTTTTAATGCAATATTCATCGTTTAATATAGCCATTTGTTAAATAAGTCGATCTAATTTTATTAATTTAAGTCTACAACTTACTTTGATATCTGTAAAGGCGTAATGGAATGCGTAGGGTGAACTTTCTACACTGAGAGATTGTGTTTTTGTTGTTAATGTTTCTATTAAGAGAATAAAGTCAAATTTAAAAATATGCATTTTGCCTTTTTTAATTAACAAGCCTTTACCCAAGTTTTTCTTCATTTAAATAAACAATCCATAAAAACTGTGTTATTAAAGGCACGTACAACGTACCCACCGAAAGAAAAAAAGAGAGGGAGATGCAAAAATAAGACGATCGGCACATTATTCATGAACGCTGAAATAAAATCAACCCCACCCATATCGAGCCTTCCCAACAAGTCAAAACATTCAAGTTGATTGTATTCACGTACCGTACCCTCTTCTTCTCCCCCAAACACAAACACTCTGCTAACAAAGCTAAATAAAAGTTGAAACAAAAAACGAATGAGAAGACGATGAAAAAGAAGAAGAAGAAGAAGTAGTAGTCGTAGTAGTAACAGCAGCGGAGAAAGCCGCAGTCCACAAAATTAGCAGTATTGTTTTGTTCCCTCGGACTTATTCGGCCCTGCCGTCGGCAGAAGAGACGTGAAATCCTTTCTCGGCGATTCGGATCGCGAGGCCTTATAAAGCCGCTCCCCAACGAAAGAGCAAACACAATACTAAAGCGCTGGAACGGAGCGAGGGACTTAACGCGAGAGTCGAACAAAAAAAACAATAACAACAACGGAATAACGAAGCTACGAAGAAACCGCAATTAACAGTTTTTTCGCTATCGAGAACCGACATTTCCCCTTGGTCCCGGCGCTTCCATTCTCGTTCTATTCGAATATTAAAACTAAATAAATAAACAAGTTAGAGCCGATTCGCATGGGTACAATAAATACATCTGTCGAGGTGACGGAGTCGAGGAATTAGGCTGACACGCCGAGTCCCCAGCGCAAAAAGAGAAATTCGTTGGATAAAAAGGGCTGGGTAAGGGAAAAACGAGGTCAATTAAATCTACCTCTATCTTTCTCTCACTCTCGTTCTGCTGCTTGGCGACATCGTTCGATCCTCGTTTGTTTCCCATTTCAGGGAGGCAGGCGCGAGCGAGCGAGCGCCACTGGCGAGAAATTAATTCTCGATATTTTCCGTTTGTCCCGGACTCTTTCTCTGTCGCTCATTCCCGACATCTGTGTATATACGTAGAGCCCCTGGCTGTCCGATAAATTCGTACTAACAGAGCTCCTGGCTAGTCTTTTTCGTTTTTCTACTCCTTCTCTCTTTTACGTTTACGCGTAAATCGATAAATAATTAAAGAAGACTTTCTTGTAAGCTCCGAGCTTAAGAAACCGGGTAATTAAGAAATAATAAAAAACGCAACGGGTTAAGTGCTTTAGCGTAAAGTCCTATTGAAGTTGTGCGGTCGATAAAAAGCCGCAAACACAAGTATAAATATACTTCTTCAGACTTTTTCAGCTACAATACAAAATTTGCCATTTTTTTGCAGATTCTAGTTTTTGGCTGGCCATACGCTGACATTACTACTTAAATGAGATTAGTAAAATAAACGTAACGTATTAATGTTAGCGCTTGCTACAGTAAAATGAATGTTAAAATATATAAATATACGGTTTTAAGTAGTAATATCAGCGTGTGATCAGACGAGATCTAAAATCCGTAAAATAAAGTTCCATTTTGTTGCAATTCTTTTGAAAAATTTTTTTTATGTGCCTATAAAGTTATTGCACAATATTAATATGAAATATTACATAAATTTATTATTGGGTGCCTGGAATTATTGGAATTTCAAATAATTTAACGTGCTGATGAAAAATTATCGATCGGCGTTAATTTTTCAGCTCGTACAACCAATAATTTCAAATTCTTTGTTTAATTAATATTAAAGTGGCATACGAAAGTATTTAACATGTTATAATTATTTATTGCATAACTTATTATTACACAATACACATTTATTTATAGCAAAAAATACTTTTGTCTTTCGTAGAAGCGAATAATTTCACGTTTGCACGTAACTAACCGATCGCAAATACAAAAGCGAATTACCATAGCATTATCGCTCGAGCGACTGAGAAAAAGCAAAATTTTCCAGTGCAAGCTTAATAGGGTCAAAGTTGAGAACGATCTCGTAACTCGCATTATATCACGCAAACTCGCAAGTGGTCCTACCGCAGCGAGCCTTAACTGATGAGGAATTGGGTCCTAAACGGTAATTGAAATTGGCCAAGCGATTGTTTTCGGCAGCGCAGATGGGCGAGAGGGAGACGCAGAGGGAACGGGGGGGGGGGCGGGACGAGGAACATAGACGGTAGCTGACCGACGTCGTAATTACCCATCGGTGTGCGCTCGCGCTTCAACAGCGGCAACGGCGATGGCGGCGGCAACAGCAGCGTGCCTCATTACTGCCACAATTTAGCCATACTTGGATGGAGCGCTTTGGGCGTTTTCGTATCAAGAAGCACTCCAGCCTGGGCTGCCAACCGATCGATCGTCAATGTCCTACCCATACTCGCTCGGCGCGTTATGTCACCTTTTCTTTGTTGTCCCTCTCATTCTGGCAGCTCAGCCGCGAGCTACTGGCATTCACGAGTTTCACCTGACACTCTGACGCGCTTGCAGCTTTTAATTTGTGCTCGTAATAAAACAGAAAGCCATTTGATATCGTTAAGGCAAGAACATTGATCTTTCGCTTTCGTTTATAGAAAAGTGAGGATTAATTAAAAGTTCCATCTGTTGCAAACGAATAATTATGTTGGACTAATTATTAAGCGGACCAGTGGCGAGACGGTCTTTGTTTAAATATTTATAATTAAAATCTCTTTTTACCAACTGCTGTTGACTTTGACTGGCTGACGAGCCCGAGGACGACAACAACGACGAGGACGACGACGTCGACGAGTCGCGGCGAGGAAAATAAAATTTTCCAACTCAAATAAACGTGAAATTGAATCCTCGCTGAAGTATCCATCTCAGGAGAATCACATCGGCCACTGCAAGCATATTTTCAGCTCGCTCTCTCGCTACTCTCCCCGTCTTTATAACTGGAAAAGCGATATTTTCTCGCTCATAGCTCCCGGGCTAGACGAATGTAAAAATGCACAAGTGGCGTGGCGCGCTTTATAAAATAACATCATTCCTCCACACTGTCGAGTAATAAAATTGCTAAATTAACTGTATTCAATAGACGGTACGTTGCGCGCATAAGAAGCAGAAAAATCATGTTGGAAGAAAATCGAGTTTATCTCGGAAAAATCCGTTTTCTCCGAATTTTATTCTTTAGTTTTCCTTTAACCTTATTTTTTTCTTACTCGCCGTTAGATTCTTTGAAAACCTAATAAAACTATGAAAAAGCCGCAAACACAAGTATAAGAATACCAGTTTGGACTCTTTCAACTACTCTACTATATTTAAATGTATTTCGTAAATTCTAGTCCAGCAATAATTAGCAAAGTTAACTTTTCACTTCCTGAAATATAAAAGAAAAGAAGAAATCAATTTTGTTTATTCACAAGCCGATAATCAATTGCCATCGTCTTCATTATCCGCGTCCGCAGAAAATCCCACTTGCTCCCAGCGAACAATAGCCCGAGCACTGCGGCAGCAGCAGCAGAAGAGAACGAAATAAAGAAAGACGAAGAAAACGAAAACTAAGAAGAAGAAGAAGAAGAAGAGAACAGATCGATCGGCAAGCGCACGCCGATGTACGTGTGTATATATATATATATATATATATA
>JAPYYQ010000624.1:0-55117 GCA_030522585.1 Anagyrus pseudococci | reverse complement strand
TATATATATATATATATATATATATTCGGAGTCGTTTAAAGCAGCGCGTTATACTTGTGTCAAAAACAAATCTTGCATCCGAAATCAAGATTATTCTCTTATCAGTTAGTACTGATAAAGGAGATGGAAAGGCCATAAACCCGCGCCTACAAATAAAAAAACACTTAATAGCAAATACAGAATCAAACGAATATTCGCAAAATAAGATCTAAAAGTCACGAAAAGCACGTAAAAAAGAAATAAAAATCCCGGAGCTTCTATCGTTACAGAGAAGCATATGAAAATAATCGAGGATAAAAAGCTCACAGGGGCATGTCGACAATTGTGGTGACGCCACCAGCCGCGGCAGCTCGGGTGGCCGTGTAGAATCCCTCCCATTCGGTGCGGCCAGGCTCGTTAACGTGGACGTGGGAGTCGACGATGCCCGGCATTATGATCTTGTCGCCGAAATCGTAGACGTCGGCATTCGGATATTTCTGCGTATACAAAGCGCGTTAACGATCGATTCTACCTTTGTGTACATAAACAAGAGGGGCTTACTCGTTGTTGCTCCTGGAGTTCGGTGTCTGTCCAGTCGATTATATCGATCACCGTGCCATCGTGGAGCACCAGGATAGCCGGGCGGACGTCGTTTTCCAGGACGACTCGGAGGGAGGCGAGAATTTTCATGTCGCTCTCGTTTTCAAACGAGACTCGAACTGAGACTGACGAGGAGACACGCGAGAGACACTATTATTGTTTACCGCGATGCTGGCTTATTATCTTCGTTGAGATTGGATGCTACTCTCTTGAAAGCCGAGACGATAATAAAGGGATACTTGATGTAATAAGCCGGCATTGACGGAGCAAGAGAGAGAGATAGGGTCGCTTCTATCTGTCGTAGGAATTTTGGGGAATCTTTACCGAGATGGATATGAGCTGGGATGAAGATAAAGTTCTTTTGGCGAACGAATAGAGGAACTTTTATCGTTGTTTTTGGAAGAGAAAACTATATTTTGTAAGCTGTTGGGAAATGCTTGTATGTTGGTGAAAGAATCACTGACTTTGCCATGCTTATTGCTCGTAGTATTATTCATTTATTATTGAATGTAAAATGTACAAATTGATTTATATGTTAACACTTGTAATTTAACCATTGATTTTTGATTTAATGGATGAATTTAAGTGTAGACAAGTACACACTTACTAATTTTATGTTAAACTGAAGCACAATTTAAATGATTTTTAAAAAAAAAATTTATAAATTATGTAGTATTTGAGACGAAATACTTACAGAGGGTGGCCAAAATTTTGGAACACTATCACAATTTTTTATGTCATCTTAATGACATGATTAGAATAATAAATTGAGTATTCTAATGCTAGCATAATGTAATGCATAATTTTAAATAAATACTTAAATTTAAGTCTTTCAATAGCCACGTTTTACAAAGTGTAGCCAGGGAATTTTGCTTCACTTGGTTTTTGCATATCAATAAGGAAGTAAAGTGTTCCTGCCAGACCTAAAAAAAATTATATGATGATAGAAAACAGCCTTATTTTTTGTCTTTATTAGTGTATTTAAATAAAATACCTTCAAACAGTGAAAAAGGTCGATCAGCAGGTTTTCTCTGATGTTCATCATAATCCAAACACCATTCTGCAAATCTGCAGGCTCTGTATAAATATTTAGGTTCCTAAAATACATTTAAATAATAGTGAAATTATCTGTACATCTATAAAATTTTAACAAATAATCTTATGCCATTTTACTTGTGTTTGTTGGAAAAGACTCAGAAAAGTGTAAGCATTTCCAGCTACTCCATGACAGATTCCACAACCTTTTTTAAGAAGTCCTCTCTGCCAAACTACCTCGCCACATTGCCGCGCAGTATTCAAATACTGTTCTTTTTTAAAAACCTAAAAATATAAAAATGATAGAATTAACTAATTAATAAAACACAATTACATTACATTGAGTCAATTGTATCATTACGTCATAAGCTAGACAAAAAAGCATTGTCATTGAAGGAGCACCATGGCACCAGTGAACTAATTTATCAGTTGATCTTCCCACAGAAGACGGAAAATTCCCTGAAGGGTACTTCAATGCTTCTAGCCATTGTAGAGATGGTTCAACTTCTTTTTCCAATTGCTCTTTAGTCAAATAGTCGCGAGCCTAAATATCAAACCGTGTATTAGCATTTAAAAAATAAAAGACATTTTTGTAGTATATAGTAAAAAAAATTCAGATTTACTTGTAATAGCAAATAGAGTATTCCAGCTAAACCATGAGCACCACCAAGATATTCAGAATCATGCCACATGTACATTAATGGGACTTTGATACCTTCAGATTTTGCATACCTTTTTCCAGAATTTAAGATACAAGCAATAGTCTGAAATTATTGAGTTTAAATAAATAAATAATTAGTATAATTACTTCAATTATATGTACCTGTTTAATTAAATCCTCATCAATAGGAGGTGGTGTTATGTGCTTATTAACAAAAAGGATACTGTACAAGTATCCTACTCTGCCATATAGTAATTCATCTGGAATACCACTGCCTTCATCAACAACATAGGATGATAAAGCTTTCAATCTGGAAATTACAAAATAAGAATTAAAATTAATTTAAAGTATCAAAAATATAATTCTAATGTTATAGTAGATCTTACTTTGATATCATATCCTTTGACTCTTCTTTGTCACCATGCAAGTGATGAAATACTGCACCCAAAGCAAATGGACCAGCATTTCCAGTTAAAAATGTTATATGCCTTTTGCCCTTCAAGCCTTCAGTGCATTTGTCAATGAATTCCATAGATTTCTAATATAAAAATTTATGTTACTATTTCATCAACTATTTAATTATTAATTATTTTAAAAGTATTTGTATAAAAATTTGTTAAAAACTTACAGATACATAATTTTGATCATCAAAAGATTTTCCATAAAAATATAACATGTATGCAATTCCTGGCAACCCAGTATAAAGTGAACAATCTTCTTTACTGTACCAATGTCTTTTATACTCTTCTAATCTTTGTATCAAATATTTTGTACCAATACTCAATTTTTCTCTAAATTCATCACTTATCTAAAATTATAATTTGAATGTCAATGTTTATTTCTGACATAAACACTATATCTTAATTTTTTTCTACTTACATCTTTACCACTGCTACTGATTAATGCTTTGTGTTTTCCTTCAGAATAGTCCTCATAAGGATTATCTATATGCCTGACATCCATATTTTCAATAAAACTTCTTTTTGTACCTGAAATAATAATTAAAGTTTAATATTGTATCAATTGATCAAGTATAATAATAATTACAAACATGCAGATAATGAAATTGCATGCTATTGTTTACTTAATTTATAAAAATAAAAAATAAAAAATTATTTACAAACAAATATAGAAATAAAATTTCTTATTTATCATTTTGTTTAATAACTCTTACTGAATTTTAAAGTACAAGCTTTTACTGCAGTAAATTTTGCTAAAACTTTAGAAGATGAAAAAGTAAAATTTTGACATCTTAACAATACTTTTGTTAAAACAATTCTGCACATGTTAGTAATAACAAAGTTCAGTAAGCAATACTTATAAAAATCTTGGCTTGATAAAAGCAGTCAAAATCATATTCAGGATGTAGTCCAGTCTCTTATCCTAAACTTAAATATATAGTAAGAACTAGAACCTCAATTGTCACAAACTAAAACAATATTTAATACTACTAGTAAAAGCTTTAATAACTGAATAACATTTTTTTTAAAAGTTTTTCATAGCAATTTGTAATTTTTTGTATTTCGTAGTATCCATAAACAAAATTTAAAAGTTTAACAAAAAAGTTTCTGTAATATAACCTAAGTATTAGCGAAACTCACTTTACTGCAAACTGCGCGAATAAAAAAGCTAAGACAAAAATAAGTAATAAACTACAGCACAATAAACATCAAATTTACTGCATTTAAATCTCCTTTAACATTAACTTTCTAGTTTCTTAAAAGCTTTTAACCTGTTCAAATAAGTCGAAACGAGAAATTTACTTGTGTAAAAAGTTAAGATGCCGGCTATTTTCATTTGTCTTTACCGAACGCCTGTTCACTCACCTATTTATGACTTCAAGCCTGTCGAAATTATCAAGTGCTACCTATACAATCACAATTTCAACTTCCTCCAAACAATGAGAGCCAAAGAGTTCAAAGTTATTTCATAATTGACAAATATTCTGGTAATTGTAAAAAGCCCGAAAGCTCGAGATCGATGCAGCAGCCTCTCTCCGTCCCACCGTCACTTTCAAAACAAGACTCTGTTGTTTGTCAACATAACCTCAAGAGAAAAACACTGTACCAAAAAGCAGAACACACGCCATACACACACCGTGATTGTGCAGAGCGCGAGATGACTAATACTTATAAGACAATGACTTTGTAACGGAGTTATTTATCTCTGAAAATGTTTAGATGGCTGTCGGCTTTTAAAGTTGGGACATTTAAAAACTCCTGATAATTTCGAGTGTAGTTGTCAGTTGTTCGAGCGGCAAAAATGGAGCAAACACTGGAGGCTGCGCTGGATGCAGCTAGGAGAGCAGTAGAATTTGATAAGAACGAGCAAAACAAACAGGCTGTTTATTATTACGGCGTTGCGGTTAATTTGTTGAAAAATTTGTCAACAGTACCAACTCTTGCTGAAAAGTGTACAGAGTATCAAGATAGAATAACGGAACTGCAAAAACAAAGTATGAATAAGACCAAAAATTTTAAAATCAACTCTGAATTATAATTTTTATATATTTATGTTTGGAATTTGCAGTTTTAGATGATGAGAATAAAAAGCACGAGTTTGACAAGCCTAAAGAAAATGAATTGCAAAGGTGTAAATTTTTACTCAGTCAGGCACTGGATGCTGATGAAGCAGGTTTTAAAGATGAAGCTATAAAATTATACACTAATGCTGCGGAACTTGGTCTTAAAGCTGTAAGTTCATTTATATTTATATCCTACTTACAAAATTGTAATGTCAAACATTTTTAGAAAGCAACAAGCAATGAAAAAACAAAAATAACAAACCTTGTTTGTCATGCCCTTGACAGGGCTGAGTCACTAAAGGGTATAAAAAAAAGTGAAGTAGAAACTATTTTACCTGACTTGCCATCAGTTCCTGAAACAGATTTGCCTATAGATGATGAGGTTTCTTCTGAAACTCCTGTTACTTCAGTGCCCAAAAGTCCAGGTAAATAGAGTAACTAAAATTTATCTGTTGTTAAAATTTTAGTAAAGTACTGAACAATAAATTATTTTTAGCTCCTACAAGACAGACTAAACCACCTTTATACAGAGGTAGCAGTGGTCATTTAAAAGTTACTGGAGGAAATACTGGTTATACAGAAGAAGAAAAAAGAGTATTATTGTACAGCTCTCACATCAATGACCATGAATTTGTGCCTTTTATGGATGTAGATTTGACTGAAAGATTTCAATACGCTATTCCATTCACAGATAAAGATGGTTTGTTAGAATTATCACCAAAGCAAAAGCCTGATTTTGCAAGATGGTGTCGTCCTGAAGAATTATTTTCAGAACCAAAAATGATCATGGGGCATGTACCTGATTATCACAGTATAAAGCAAACAGTAAGTGCATCAGGAAGTATGCACTTACAAATTTTTATCATTTTTAAAAAAATTTATTATTTTCACAGGTTGTATCAGACTGTTCTTTTGTTGCATCATTAGCTGTGAGTGCTCAGTATGAAAAAAAATTTGGTCGAAGGCTTATTACGTCCATAATTTATCCTAAAAATAAAAATAAAGAACCTATTTGTAATCCTTTTGGTACTGTTAAACATTGTTTAATTTTTTTTCACACACTTAATAGATTTTAATTGTTTTGTCTCTTTTCAAAATAGGAAAATATATGATAAAGCTCCATATTAATGGTATATCAAGAAAGGTTGTGATTGATGATCTTTTACCTGTAAGCCGACAAAATCAATTATTATGTTCTTACTCAAACAATAGAGGAGAACTTTGGATATCTTTATTAGAAAAAGCTTACATGAAAGTAATGGGAGGTTACGACTTTCCAGGATCTAATAGCGCAAGTATTTTTAATTTGTCAAAAAAAAAAAAAAAAAAAAAAAAAATTAAATAAATAAAATAAATAATCTATGTATGCAACAAAAAAATAATAAATACTTTATTACAGAATATCGATTTGCATGCTCTTACTGGCTGGATACCAGAAAGATGGGCAATCAGACCTAATGAACCAGACTTTAATAAAGATAGTTTATTTGAAACTTTACTTTTAAGACTACACAAAGGCGATGTTTTAGTCACAGTAGCTACAGGAGATCTTTCTGATGCTGATGCGGAAAGAACTGGTCTTGTGCCCACTCATGCCTATGCGGTGTTAGACGTTAGAAAAATAAACGTTCGTATTGTTAAACAAATTCTATGAAATAATTTCATGTATTTCTACTTAACGAATTATTAAATCTTAGGGAGAAAGATTGTTACAATTGAAAAATCCTTGGTCACACTTGAGGTGGCGAGGAAATTATTCCGAGCTAGACACAAAACATTGGACACCTGCCTTGAGAGAAACCTTGAATTACGATCCAGACTCGGCATCGCAGTTTGATAATGGCATATTTTGGATCGACTTCGACAGCATTTGCCATTTCTTCGATGTCTTTTATTTCAATTGGAATCCTGCTCTATTCAATTACACGTACTGCATTCATCAGTAGGTCATCAATGTTTTGATTGATGAAAAAAAAACGTTGAAAATTTTCAAATTCTTATTTTTGTTTTTAAGAATGTGGAAAGCAGGCGTTGGACCGGTTAAAGATGTTTATAACATCGGCGATAATCCGCAATTTTCGTTAGAAGTCCAGCCCGATGTTACAGGTGCAGTTTGGATATTGTTGACGAGGCACATTACCGATATTGCCGATTTCCGACAAAACCAAGAGTACATAACAGTACTTGTGTACAAAAATGATGGAAAGCGAGTTTATTATCCACGTAAGTTTAATAAAACATTATTAAATATCGTCGCTGCTAGTAAAGAAAAACCCTCGCAGCGAAAACTATCCCATTCCAGGGTTTTATTAATTGTGTAAATTAAATAATTAAAGGATTTCGGTTTGTTTTTTTTTTTTTTTGAATTTTTACACGGTTATTTTGTTTATTACATCGTGAGGATTAATATTACCAGGAGAAAATATTAATCTTACCACAAATTATTAATAATATATATAGATTATAAGCAGAATCGATAAATAGGATAGTCTTCGCTAGCAGCGACAATATAAAGACGACAATGAAAATAGGAAAATTGAATTAATAATTTACACTATTTGTTATAATTTTTTAATAACTTTACGCGAACAATTTTCACTTTCGATATTTATAAAACATATTACAAATCTTATTTCAAAATATTTTATTTTTATTTATTTATTTATTTATTTATTCCGACTTAATTATAATACATTGCATACTTATTAATAAGATCACATATTGCAATCCAGCAGAGAAAAATGTTAATTTTTCTGTGCGCTGCACAGTGATTCAAAACTGTAAAAAAGAGTACAAAATTCATGCTTCAAGCGAAATGCAACTGAAAAAAAATCATACAAGGGCTCATTTTATTCCTTTAGACATCTACTACAAGAAGCCGTTTCCCTCGATGGGTGTAACACCATTAGTTAATCGTGTAACAACGTTGCAAGGCAGTTACTTTTAACTGCTTTTTATGTTTTAGCAAAATATCTTCCGCAATTGTAAAACGATTTCGAGTACGAAAATGAAATGTGGATGAAATTCTTTGAAAACTAAGTATTTTAGAATGTGTGGTACGAACTAGCATACGTTAAAACGTACAAGAGGTTTAAAAAAACTAGTATTTTCTTATGTTCTATAATGTTATATTTTAATCATTCGCGTTTGAAAATTTTTTATCACCCCGTAAAAAAATTAAATTTCATACCACACATTATAAAATACTTTATTTCCAAAGCATTTCATCCCCATTTCATTTTCGTACTTGCTTTTAGGTATTTTGCTAAAACATAAAAAGCAGCTAAAAGTAACTTCCTTACAACGTTGTTATACGATTAACCAATAGTGTTACATTCATTGAGGGAAACGGCTTCTTGCAGTAGATGTCTTAAGGGATACAATAAGCCGTTGTATGATTTTTTTTCAGTCGAAATTCGCTCAAAGCACGAATTTCGTACCCTTTTTTTTACAGTTTTGAATCACTGTGCGCTGGTTCGGAATAACTAGATAATTTATAACATTATTTTCAACTAAATTTATTCCGAACACGTTTAATTTATAATCATTCACAATTCCTGTAATCTTATGATTTTTGTAAAATTAACGAATCTCAATATAGATGATCCACCCCCTTATATCGACGGAGTGAAAATCAATAGTCCGCATTATTTGTGCAAAATAAAACTTGGTCAAAACCATGACAGACGCTTTACTCTCGTTGTTTCACAATACGAAAAAACGAATACCATTTATTATACACTTCGAGCTTATGGTACTTCGCCATTCACACTACGGAAAATAGCTGAACCTTATAAGTTCGAGAAGGAGGTAAGAAAAATTGAAAAATAAAAATTCCAGGCTTCGTTATTTCAATAAAAACAAAAGTTTCGTATTAACCCATTAAATCCTGAGCCGAATCTAGGCTAGATAGCATCCAACTAACTATTGGAACCGTCTTTTTTTAAAAAGAAAGTAGCCCTATTTTTTCTTATGTCATTTGCAATTGTTTAGAAAAAATTGTTTAAACAAATAGATAAAGTTGCAATTTTAAAAATCCGAGAGCTGCAATCGATTCTACGGAAAAAATCATGACAAATATGTACCATTTTTTCCTCAGACTTCAATTTGTTAGTGAAAAAAGAAAATAAACAAAGGAATTCTTCAAACAATCATGAAAACGACTCACTATTTTGACTGTAATGCCTTTGTTTATTCCCTTTTTTCACTAACAAATTAAGTTTTTCATCACTCACCTACCATTTACTACACACTATGATAATGCTTTTGTTTATTGCCTTTTTACACTAAAAAATTGAAGTCTGAGAGAAAGATGGTACATACATTTTTGTCATGATTTTTCCCGTAGAATCGATTGCCGCTCTCAGATTTTTAAAATTGCAACTTTTTTATCTATTTGTTTAAACAATTTTAAATAAATCATAGCAAATGACATAAGAAAAAAGAGGGGTACTTATTTAAAAAAAAAGACACGGTTCCAATTGTTAGTTGGATGTTATTTAGCGTAGATTCGGTTCAGAATTTAATGGGTTGAGAAACGTAATATAAAAAATTCTTTTTTTTTTAAAAAACAGATTACAGATGGGCAGTGGAAAGGAATAAGCGCAGGCGGGTGCAGTAACCATCCGATAACCTACATTAACAATCCCAGATATCAATTAATTGTTGAAAATTCAAATAATAACAATTGGTTGTTGATTATTTTAAAAGGTCCCAAGCAATACCAAATAGGTTTCGAAATTTTAATGGTCGTCGTGAACGATCCGGAATCTCCAAAAGCATTCAAAACCAAAAATTCTGGTCCTTTTCGGTGGGTCATTTTTGTAGATCATCTCGTCGCTCCCTACGAATATCGGTCGATTTCACATTTTTCATGAAAAACGCGCTTTCACGCGTTTCCCGCGAAAAATGATCTATTTTAAGAATTTGGAGCCATAATTCCCGCGTAAAAGGGGTCATTATTCCCGCGCGGGAATAATCGGCCTCATTATTTCCTGTAAAATTGGTAGAGAATCAGTATATTTTTAATTTTATAATTTAAAATATATTGTTTACCGCGCGAAAATAAAGAGGCCATTATTCCCGTGCGGGAATAATAACTCATTTTGCAGGAATAATGACTCAATTCTTGAAATGGATTGTTCGTCGCGGGAGACGCGCGAAACATATCGTTTTTGCCAGAAGAATTGAAAACAGTCGATTTTCGTGGATAGATTTTGAAATAGTTTTTTTTTCGTTGAGAATTTCAAAACAATCGTTATTCGTAGGGAGCGACGATCTAATTTTAATGCCCACTTTTAGTTCAAAATTTGAATATAAAAACTAAAATATTACTTTTTTTAGATCTGGCTTTGTTTATTTGGAGCTGGAAGATGTGCCTGCTGGCACTTACAATATAATACCTTCAACATTCTTGCCGGGTCAAGAAGGCCCATTTTTCTTGACTTGTAAGTCATCGTGCAATATACAACTGACACGGCTTCAATAAAATTTTAAAAATTGTTGATCGCAAGATTTAACGTTAAATTTACAAAACGCACCTTTTCTCTTTTTTTTTGTTTCGTGCGGTGGAACTGGCACGCTTTTGAAGTACGCATAAAAATGTTGTGATAATATAAGATATTCGAAGAAATTTAACGCAGCTTTACGCAAAGCTTAACTTTTTGACGTATTTTTAATAGAAACAAATTTGTTGTGTGTATTTTTATGTCACGTACGACGCTACATACGTGACATACATACGTATACACTCAATTTTACGGTAGAAATTTGTTTCATTTGAAAAGTAAATATTGACTATTATTATCAAAAAGTGTTTTTGTACTGTAGTTTCTGCTGATATTTTTTAAAAGTCGAAATAACAATGAATTGTACAAAAAAAAATCTATAAATCTTCAAGAGTAAAGGAGATCATTCGATTTATTTATATTCCTGGTGTGATCAGTAAAAGTTACAATATAATTGAACCTATTATGTATTTGTCAGTACTAGACATTGAGATTTTTTTATCACAGACAGCAATGCAACAATTTGTTGCTTGTGTTTTGTTCAATAAACGAAAAAAATACAATTATCTATTCGCACCAAAATTCATGTAATTCCGTGACTTTATGTGACTGTAAGGCCTGTAATCCGAACAGAAACTTGCCGGAACTGCAATGGAGTCCACTCATGGGCCAGGGTTGGCAGTTTATAAGGTGGCGTAGCGGCGTCCGCAGACGGACCCCTGCCATAAAAAGAAAAAGAAAGAAACGGTTGGCAGTTTATGCTATTTTTTAAAATTGGAATAAAATGCAGGAAGTCTTACGGTGTTTAAAGCGTTTCACAATTAATAGTATATTACTGCCCTGGTGCGAGAGATGTGTTGTGCCTCATCCGAAGGTTGTTCTCCCAAGTAAGAAGCGAGAAAGAACATCGGTTGAGGTGCAAAAACACTTCCCGTAACAGACCAGTATACTATTTTTTATCATTTCAACCTCAAAATCTGGTAAAAAAAATGCGATTTTGAGTTGGAATGATGAAAAATTTTAATTTTTCGTAACAATAATATAAATTATTTCAGTTTCGAAAAATAGCCCAACCTGGTAACCCTATATGAGCCCTGTTTCATTAGCAGAGGATCTCATTACAGCTCCGATAAGTTTTTGTTCGGGTAAGGTTCGATTTTTCTCGAGTTTCAAAGCCATAGAACTTTTTAAACAGCTACCTATTAAATTCTATAAATTATCCTGAGCTATTAGAGTCACGTAAATATTATGGGGAATTCCTTGCGGTCACAACTTTCTTTTCGTGTATAGATAGATACAGCTTAAATTAACGTAAAATATTTTTTTCTATGATTGTTGCTAAATAAGTAAATATTTAATAATCAATTAAATTACTGCAGAGAATCTTGGTACAAATAGACACTTTGATTCAGCGAAAAATTATAGTCAATAACTACTTGAAATGAAATGTCTGTTTCAATTATGCTCAAAAATGTAAATAGACTTAAATTTAAAAAAAAATAAATTTATCAATATATTTTAAAGAAAATGTTTTTCTTGCATTCTCGTCCTAAGTCCAATTTCCAAACCCCATTATGCTAATTCACAAAAAATTCGCCTCAGGTATTCACTTTAGAATCAATATTTTATCTTGCCTATAATAATAATGCCAATTGATTTATTATAGGTTTACTCGCATTTCTTCTTTTTTTTTTTAATGAGAATCAATTACTAGTACAGATAACGTTTACTTACATAACTTTAGAATAAGGAATAATTGCCTTGTTTGATTATCTGCAAAAGATGAAATGCCAAATAAAATCTAGTAAATTTTCGTTTAATTCTTAAAAGAAGGTATTTTTGTGAGAAAGTATAATGTTAGTGTTATATATCTATTTTTTTATACAGAGTGATATGTATTATTTATTAAATTTTATTAAAGTATTAAGATAAAGAGGTTGTTTGTTGCCGTTCCACTTATCTTTCTTTTAACGAGATCGAAGATAAGATAACGAGATAACTTGAAGTCGTTAAAAAGTTAGCATTAAGTTAAGCTTAACTCCGTTTTCAAATCGTTCGATGCTGAAATACTATATTTGGCTAGCAATAAATATAACATCTTCTTTTGATTTTATCAACGTACAAGGTTCAGCAGTTATTGAAAAATTCATTTTTCAATATACTTGTTTAAAAAAGCTCAAGACTAATTGAAAAACATGAATATTGTCATTGTAAGAACGCATCTACGATTCTATGCTGTTATAAGCAACTTGTCCAGAAATCTCACTTCCTTTCTTTTTATTAGATTGACACAACATCAATGGCAATTACGTAATCTTTTTTTATGATTGAAGATAAACAGTCGAAGGTCACAAAAATGGAAGACATTTTTAGAAAAATGAACATGAGGTATTGAACAAATGCATTGACCACGTGAAGATATGCACATGTCTTCACCTTGTTTTTCATGAATGTTTTAGGAAAAATCTAGGCACAATTCGTGATCATACCAGTTCTTTATTGAATTTCTAGATTTTCATGTCATATTTTCCATGTTTTGCAAAACTATACAAAGAAGAGAGTACGGTCATCATCGAAATTCGATGACTATGCGGTGGGGTAGCCACATAGATGTGATTTTTTTGAAATGTTGAAGGAACAATTGATATTCTCAGGACCTAAAAGTATGGTTTGATCGTTGAGACACTTTAGTCGAACGATTCTGAAAGAAATCCGCCATTTTACGACTGGGTGACACGTGCACTTGCAAAGATTGCAACATGTTGTACCAAACAGTGATTAGATTGTATTCATGAGGAACGTTATGATATAACATATAACATTGACACGTAGGGTTTTAGAATTTGATCAAATCAAATAAGAGATGAAGAAATGAAATTGATATCCAGGTTCGGGAGAATGAAGAAACCATGACTGCAGTGTTTTGATGCCTGTGTTAGTGAGAAGGAGGGGTGGGAAAAAGCGAAACACGTTGAAACCTGCACGCGCCACTAATATACCGGGAAGGGAAGGGAGGGGGGGGGGTAAATGCTCTGCCTAAGAGCGGGAAACTGGACAAGCGCGGGCTGAAACCGATAAATTCGAACTGAAGGCTGGACAAGCTGGCGTGTGTTATTGCGGGGTCAAAGGAAGCCGGTCGTCGAATCAGCTCGCACTTCCGGCGCGCTTACAACCGCGCGCGCGAACAGCGGCAGCAGCACTGCTCTTTTGCTCGGGGAGGCAAGGACGGCAAAGCGCGTCTTCATTGTCCACGCTAGCTCACCCGGTGTCGGCGTGTGCCTCGAGGTCGCCCCGTTAGCCGTTGCCCCCCTAAAGCGATCGTCTCGTCTCACTCGAGAGCGCGTTCGCTTTAGTACGACGGAAGCTGTCGGTCTCGCTGCTGCTGCTGCCGAGAGAGGCCCAGATCCCCCAGCCAGAGTCCGCCAGTTGAGGCTGAGCAGCGGCTGCGGAGAGCAGTTTGGGAGAGCTCGTTACTCGCCGCGGAGACGGAGCCCGCAGCTCGTGCACAAGAGCGAGAGAGGAGGAGAAGAGGAGGTTGCTCGACAAAAGCATAGCGCCATATTGCCGCTTACCGACGCCGACGCCGCCGTCGCTGCCGCTGAGAGAGCAAGAGCGCGCTCTCCCTCTCGCCCGCAGATACACTAGTGCTCTCTCTGCGCGCGTGTGTGCTCTCCCCGTCGAGCGACTCTTTTTCTCGTAGCCGCCGCGCACCCCGCAGGCCGCCACTTCGCACACACAGGACGTTGCCGTGGGCGCGCGTGTCCCTCGTCGACGGTTTAGCAGCAGCAGGAGTGCGCTTCTTCGTTAGGCCCGCAGCTTCTTCAGAGCCAGCTTATTAACCATGAGCGACAATCAGGTGAGTGTAATGCGGACCTCTCGTGCCGGCCGCGGGGAGCCGGTGCGCGTGCCAAAGCCAGCAGCCAGAGCAGCCGCATATCAGCACCCCCTCGAGAGAGCCGTTGATCAACGGGCACGACGACCAGGTGCCGGCGGGGAGGGGTGGGAGAGGGGGTGAGGTTGCTCTCTCTGCTCTTTGACGCCCGGCTTTCCCGCGCCGATACGCGCCCGGCCTGTGCTTGGCACCCGCTAACCTGTGCGCTCGATGCTCCGTAGGAACAGAAGCCGGATTCCGGACCGGGAGACGCCAATTCCGAGTACATTAAACTCAAAGTCGTTGGAAACGTGAGTATTTTAGCCCCCGGCTTGCTCTTCTTCTACACATCTCCACCGCTGCCCATTTAACTCTAGCTTTGTCTCTCTTTCTTTTTTTTTCTCGTTATGCCTTTATTTCTTCCGGCTTCTTGAGCTTCTCCCACGTTCCTTGCTCCCTGGACGCAAACCCGACGCCTCGACCTCCACTCGCGCGCGCACCTGTGTGCCTGCACGCCTCTTTCACCGCTTTTCCTTCCCTCTTCTCCGCTTCTCTCGAGCCCCCCTATACTCATGGACTATTTGTGTTTTATTTCTCTTCCATATCGGCAACGCAGGACAGCAACGAAATCCACTTCAGGGTAAAGATGACGACCCAGATGGGCAAACTGAAGAAATCCTACAGTGATCGCGTGGTGAGTAACTTTAGCCCCCTCTTTCTCTCTCGGGCTAACGCCTCCACGTGTGCGCGGCAAGATCGCGTGCCGGATGGCTTCTTCCGTTTTCGTTTTTGCACGAGCCTCCCGTGAAATACAACTCCCGTACAGCCGGTTTCTCGTCGTCCCTGCGGGAGACGAGTTGGGCGCGTTGTTTTGAACGGGCATCCAACATTTCTCCGGAGAAAACTGAGAGTCCTGCAAAAATGCTTGCCTTGTTCTCATCTCCTTGTTCTTGGCTTTTTTTGTTTATAGGGTGTGCCTATGACATCGCTCAGGTTTCTCTTCGATGGCAAAAGAATCAACGATGACGAAACGCCAAAGCAGGTAAGATTGAGTTTTCTAAAATTCATACTACTACAAGTCTGGTTTTCAATGAAAATTACATAATTTTGTGCAAATTATTTTTCAAATTTTTTTTAAACAAATTTTTTTTTCTGTCAGAATTTATGACATGAATATTTCTAGAATTTAATTAAAGTTATAAACAATAATACACAGTTAATAGTTTCTATAAATTTATAAATTGCAATCAAACTAAAATAAATGAAACTTTAATATAAATTTTATGATAACAAAAATTAATTGTAGGTAACAAATTATTTTAGACATTTATTTGATATTTTAAAGAGTTTTATTTTGAAAAAGTTTGTAATAATAATGCTAAAGAAAGTTACTTTATTTGGTGCATTATACTTTAACTGGTATTCAATAATTGTTATATATGAATTATTTCTTAAATCTATATCTAATATTAAACAACAGAATTTTGATGGCTATTAATATTTTATTTAATTAAACATTTTATCTTATTCTATAAGTTTACTTTTCATTTTTAACTTCAATATATTTTTTCTGTGTTATTAATGATAAAGTATATATCATTTTTGCAAGTGTTTCATTTACATAATAGAATTTTGAAAATAAATAATCTTTTCAGCTTGAAATGGAAAATGATGATGTCATTGAAGTGTATCAAGAACAGACAGGAGGTCTGTATTTGGAACTTTAAGGAGTTGATAATGTAAAGGCCATAATTTTTGGTTTTATTATTTTTTACGAAGTGAAAGTGGAAATATGGAGAAATATAAGAAAAGAAAAAAAAAAGAAACACTTTGTCACGGAAGACGTGTATTTAAGTCTTACAATAATTTGATTTTCATCTGAGTAATCTGGATGTGGTGTTTTACATTCCCATTGTATACAAATGGATCATTACTGCTGATTTCATGCACATTCATTCATCATTAAAAAACAAAAAAAAACAACAAAAATCCAGAGTAAATAAAAAAAAAGTGGAGTGTCAACTTTTATTTAGAATACTTTAATCTTCTATTCACCAATGTACTTTAAATTTTCAGATAGATCTTCCTTTGATATTTGTACTTTGGTAATAGTAAAGTAAGAATTATATTAATAGACAGTTGTAAAATTAATTTTGACACTACTAAAGCACCTTACCACCACTGTATAGATATTAATGGTAGATTACTTGAAATAATACTGCGACTTTGTAGATTTAAGTTTAAAAATTTATTCATAATAATTTTCCTAGTGATAAATCATTTGTTACGTTATTGAAAAAAAAACAGCGACTATTGATGATGTGAACTAGCTTCAACAAAAATGTTGCATTCAGATTATAATACGCAATAAATAAAAGTAATCTTACCTTTTTCACATTTACAGTAATTTTTAATTTTAAGACAATACTTTACCTTTATTCTTTTATTTACAATAAACAGAATTTAATAATATGTTTTCTTTTTCTTTAATTGAAAACATTGAATTACACTTTCCTACAATGTATTAAAAATATTTGTATGCTTGTCCAGACATACTGTTAAATATAATTAATACCTTTGCAAGGATCTTGCTAGAAATTTTAATGTTTTGTCATGACTAGTATTAAAAATTCTTATAAAAAGACCTCAAAAGATGCAATATTTGCAACAAAAAAATGTAATAGCAAGTTTATAAATATCAATTATTACACTATAACTTTAGTACCAAAGTTTAAATAATTTAGGTTTTTTATAGAAAACGTGAAATTTAAATAAATAAATTATGTATATGCCAGATAATTTTAAAATACAATGTATTTGATTTAAAAAAAAAGGAAATAAAAATAAAATATAAATGCTGGACAAAACCAATTTTTAATTTTTAAATTTATTTATAATAAAATAATAATGAAGTTAAACTTCTAATTTATTCTAAAATATTAATAAGTTTCGAAAATACAAACAGAAACACTGCCCTTGGTGTTTTTTATAGATTTCAACATTCTCATTTTGTACGTAGGAAAAAAGGCAAAGGATATGTAAGGTGGTGTATAATCATTACAATTTGGTATAATAGCGATTTATTTCTTTTTTTCTTTTCTCTTACGTTTCAAAACACAATATTATTGTATTGATCAATCACTTAAATTTCAATGTTTAGCAGATCTTCTATTATAAACTTTTAGTGATAAAATATGATATATTTAGACAAAAACATTTTCAAATAAAAAAACTTTCTGAATAACTTTGTGTAAGTTATGTACAAGTTGTTTAATTTGCATTTGACCACATGTACAATATACATAATGGTCTTGAAGCCTATACATATTTACAACCTCAAATTCAAGTTGTTCGCAGTGAACATTCCTTACGAAAAATAGTGTATTTTTTTATTATTGAATCAAATTTTTGCAATTTATGTATTGAACAACTTGTGTACAGCTCAGCTTTTTTTTAACAATATGATATTACATATTTACTCATATAGGACGTTTGCAAGTTTATACGTACACAGCCCATTTCATTTTTGAAACCTCTGTAATGGTCCTTTCTCCTATATATTTTATTAAAATTTATATAAACAATAAAATCGCACACAAATTATACAGGTAGTATTGATTAAATGTAATTTCTTACATTTAATATAACTTATAAAATTTTATGAAGTTTTAAAAGAAATAAAAACTATTACTCAAGTTTCAAAGAAAAAACAACAAAATAAGTAAACATGATACTCTGCTAAGCAATACTAATGTTTTGTTCAAGAGTATTATATACTGCAGCTCTAAAGAGCATTTGACAGTTCATAACATGGTCTCACTTTTTTTTTTAACAACAACATAATGTTTAAGAGACATCAGTCTGTTTTTTCAGTATTACAGCAGTACAATCTTTACAAAAAATTGTATTGTCCATACTAATAAGTGTTAAAATACACATTAACCACAAATAAATCAAAGCACATGCGAATTCATCACTACTTTGGAAAAAAAAAACAAATAAATGTCTAGCAATCTAAATTTACTGAAAAACAATATTATTTAAGCATTACAATATTTTTTACTTTTTTCTTAAGGTGGAGTTTATGGAAAAATAATCAGTATAAACCTAGAGAAAACAATTATTGCTAGACATAATTTTCAATGATTGCTGTAGAAATTTCGTCGCGGTTAATACTTTCAAATATTAATTAAGCCTACTTTTATTATTTCACCTATTGTTTGTTTCGGAATAAATAGTTACCTAGATTCTGTCAAAAGGATTTATTATAAGCTTTTTCTTTAAAGCACTGTAAACATTAGCGAGGCGTCGGGCTGAAAGATAGTAACGCTATAAATACTTTTACGTTAGATGGATTACAGAATTTTGTAATTGTATTAAGAGGTCACAGTGCATCACGATGTAGGATCCACGATTTCTTTGTATGATCAAATCTATGAGCCAGCCACTGTTGCTCCAGTAATTGATATCGATCCTGACTTAGATATAAAGGTTTTCCACGTCTAAAAACCAAGAATTTCGTAATTAGTATAATGCATACGTTTAAAAAAAAAATAAATAAACTTTAATGTTAGTTCATACTTTAAATCCCTATCTTCTTCTTCAAACTCATCAAGATACAAAGAACCCCACAAGCAAGCTCTCCTTCCTCGAATCACAATAACGTAAGTCGACGTAATTACTAAAAATATACCTGTTCCACCGCCACAATCTATCGAATGCTATAAAACATAAATTTTTAGTATCAATTTAAAAAACAAAACAGTAAAAACTTTTGAGTAAAAATCTATTTACCTGTACAGCTTCACAAACATTATCTATCTTGCAACAATTTTGTTTTAGACAAACGACCGTACCGCATAATAAGCATACGCTTACCTCTTGAGGTACTTTAGGACACTTGCGGCAATGTCGCTCATGATAATACTGAAATAGAGAATCATATTTTACTGACTTGTCACTTTAATATTTGAATCAACTTTTTTTTTTTAATTCTTACCGTGAAGATTTTTTCATATTCTCTTGGAAGACTAAGTAATTTTGGCATTTGCCAGGATATATGTTGATTACTGACCAAACCTCGCGCAACAATCGGTGTATTGTTTACGAAAGTGATCAGTTGATCGAGCCAAAGTCTATGTACCGAATCAGCTACATCGCTATTTGGCCAATTTAGAGCAACTGCAGCATTGAAGCTGTTCATGTCCATACCTTCAGTCACTAACTCTAAATAATACACCAGCCTCAAAAATTCAGTTCTCGTTTCTGTAGAGCGAATTGTTGGTATGGGCTGTTCATACAAATGGTGACGGAGTAGTGCTGCTACTCTTAAGAAAGGCAGACACAAAGTTTGAACCTAAAATAAAACGATACATTAATTATGAATGCTCAACGAGAATAAAAAAATCTTCAATTTCAGTAATTATAATTTACCTGCTGTTCAATAACATGGCTTCTTATTCTAGCGTGATTCATAGCTTCAGGCTCATCGTCATTGCCATACAGCTGGCTAGAGCGGAAATGTCTAATCACAGACCTAAGAATTGTCTCCGATGTAATCGGGCTTAATTCGTCCAACATCTCTCGACCAATTACAGCGCCTCTTTCGCTGGGGGTCAAACCACAGCTGACTTGAGTTATCACTTGATAGTACAACAAGTTGTACATTACTTTCACTACAGCTGAAAAATATGCTGCAACACAAATAATAATATTTGTTGATTTTCTTGTCTATTCAACTTCACTTCAAATTATCCAATTTTTTTATAGATTAAAAAAAAGAAACTTACTTTGATCTAGATGAAGTGGAAGTAACAGTATAAATTGAATCAAAAGTGCCGTTGGATCTCTAAGTAAAAATGGAACTTCTTTTTCAACAGGGACTACATCACGCGCATTTTGAGGAGCAATATCATCTACGGGCAAACCAGATAATTGTTGCCAGTGCCTATCAATATCCCAGCTTGCTAGTACTCTAGCATGTACGGATAATACATGTAGTAGTGCAACTGAAAAATCAAATTTGAGCAACATTATGAATTCTATATAAATCTAATTTATATCGCTTTGAGTTGAAAATTACCTATGCAATCACGCTTTGGTGTAAGGGAAAATGTAGGGGGAGTTGTGACACATAGAGATCCTCCACGCTGAATGAGCTCAATTTCGAAGTTCGTGCGTGCCACAGAAGTGACGAAGAGAAACAAACTCTGATGACTAGGTTCGTCAGTCTTTTGCTTGTACTTCAAATATGTAGAATTTGTAAGATCCTCCATTGCTCTGCCCAGGGCTCTCGTTAAATTCGATGAAACCTGAAAAGTGAAACGTGTTTACAATGTAGAAATTCTTCACAAATAATTTTTATTGCTTGTATTGAGAAAAATAAGTACACTCACAGGACTAGCCCGAGTTTCCTGTAGCAATTTGTGAAGGTCCTTAAGTATAGTTTCAGACGAAGAGTGCCGAGAGCGTACAACCGCTGAGCACTCGCCGAGTTGTGGTGACAATGGCAGCACGGAGTTAGCCAATTGACGACATAGTGGGCAATTGTATTCGCCACGCTCAACGATCAGATTCTGTTGTTGACGCGAGCCGCGTAGTGATAGTAAGTACGACCCAAGGCAGTCAAGATGTAGATGATGGCCACACGTTTGCACATGAACGCCACCCTCCCAACCCAGATTACTCGATATTAGCGACGAATTCTAGTTTAAAAAATTTGATAATTAGAATGTGCACACATGTACTTATTGTTTACAATTGTTTAGTATACGCACCAGATGGAACAATTCATTCATTTTGTCTATTCGACGATCGAAATAAGCCGCTCGAGTGTCTACTCTAGGATATGGAATAGGCGGTTCATCATCAGATGTAGGTAGTACCATTCGCTCTGGGCTCTGACGTGCATGTCCTGCCACACTGGTTGACTAATATTGAAGATAATAATTAATATTCAATTCCATATTAATATAAAATAAAATTATATTTGCTATAAAAAAATAATTACTTGAATTAAGACTACTAAGCCCATGGGCGCCGTTTCAGTGCTTGGCGTCGTTTGATTACAAATAACGCAGTCATACTCCTTTTTGCTCGCCATTTTCGCTTGGCCCTCTTCCGAGTCCCAGTCCATACCAGACACTCCTGCTTCATCTGCAAGATGACATTATTTTTAATTAAATTGTAACGTTGTAGATTTTCCCCACGTCACAAACGGCATTTAATAACCCAGCACAGAACACATTTATATCGCGCCAGTACTGTGCGACCGGCAAGCTCTTTCCCAAGACGTGGGTAAAGTTCGGTAATCACAAAAAAAATTCCTCTGGCAGTAAAAATCACAGCCACTTCCCCCTCCCTACAACGAAAACATCCGAATGGATTTACATCGAAATTTACATCGAAATAAAAAACGTGCTATGCTTCAAAATAAAATTTTGTTAACCGTTTTAATCTTTTCATAAGTCAAAAATAAAAACAAACCAGATTCCATGGCTTTCTTCATGAACTGTTTTTGTTTGTTGGTGAATTCGGCCATGACTTTCTGTTGGCGTTCGCGAGCGCGTCTGCGCCGCTCTTCCCTTTCACGATTTTCTCGTTCCCGCTGTTCGTCTTCGCAATCTTGCATTCGTGGCCAGAGTCGATTGCGCGTCGTAACGATAGCCTCATAACAGCGTGCATCTAGCAGAGCAATGCGATTGAGCAGCTGGCCAATGAAGAAAGGCCCATCACCGATACGCGAATCCGAAATTATGGGCTCGGAGGTATCCATGCTGCTGCCAGCTTCGCCCGGCATATTATGAGACCCCGGAGGAGTATAGCTGTCCGGAGCTCCCGAGAGCTGCGAGTGCAACTTCAACAATAGCGAAATTATGCTTTCGCCCACTCGCACCATCTGTGGCTGCGGATTTCCAGTCTGATGGAGAATACAAAATAATTTATTGTAGCTGTCAACTTCAGTAGCATACGTTAAGAATGTAGATGATTATAGACTCACCTGAGGATCTCTTCTTCTCAACTGTTTGTGGCTATTTGATGTTGAAGGAACGATCTCGTTCGATATAGAAACTGCATTGTTGCACCTCGCTGAATTAATGGAAACCATTTCATTTCCAGCCATCACGGCAGGTCGTGGAACTGTAGGAGGTAGAGCAGGCTGAGGAATCGTTGGTGGTAAAGCTGGATGTGTAACGTTGACTTCCTCAGCTTGAATAAAGAAGAAAGTTTTAGTACTTTTGATAAAAATGTTTAACATTTGTGACACGTTTTAAAGAACTGAAATGAGGCAATTGAAAACTTGGAGTAGTTTTCGTTTTAACAATAAAAAACATACTACTTGACGAAGGATGTGATTCAAGAGCAAACATCGTGGTATTGTCGCTGGACGGTGGCAACGCCCTGGACGGAAGTAACCTCTCGTCTTCGTTATCGATGCGCTGGATGGCAACAATGTTACTCTCGGCTGCGTAACTTATATCGTACATGTCTAAAAAATAGTAACAAGAAAAAAATTCTAGTAAGCGTCTGAAGCCCGGCAACGCAACCAAGGAAAATAAAGAAAAGAAAGCATCAGTCTTGTGAGTAGAAAAAGTAAAGTTTTCTTAATTACATAAATATAGACGAAATAGGTACATACGAACACCAAAGGATTTATCTTGTAAAGGTGTAAAAGCAACAATTACCGTAGTCAGAAGCTGGCATAACCGGGAGAGAGGCAGCTGTCATGCTAATGTCGTCAACGACCTCGCTGCTCTCCACCGACTGTGGCAGAGCCAGCACCCCGACCGCGCCTTCGTCCGAGCTGTCATTGAGCGTACCAACTTCGGTCATAAGGCTCTCCCACTCGAGTTCGCCTGGAAGATTAAAATCGCTAATGATTGGACCCGAGGGCGGTCGTCGCTGGTTAGAATAATCGAGGCCTCGGGAGAAACCATTACTGTCAGAGCTGCTCTGGTCGGGTTCCTGAACGAGCACGACCCGCGGTATGACGGTCCTCAGGTTCTCCGATAGGTTGTTGTCGTTGAACCACCCGGCCAGATCCATGTCTTTGAAGATACGCTGGGCGCTGTTGTACTGACAGACCGGTTGCGCCTGAAGCATCCCAACAATGACACGCGTTATACGATGCTGCTTGATTTTCGAAGCCAACTCTCTCTCACGTGGATATCGACTTACCGAGCTATCGGGAACCTCAGCGGTGACCACCGCCATCTCCAGCAGGTAGATGGTCAGAGCCATCACGTGCTCGGAGATGTTCTGGCCGTTGACCGTCTTGTAGAGGATGACGAAGATCATGGCGTGGAAGACCTTGGATCGAAGCACGAGTCTCGGATCGTCGTAGTCTTGGGATACGGGGGCTGGATGCCGGAACGGCGGCCAAGGCGCAGCGCTGCTCTTTAGCTTGCCCGACTGCTTGACACTGCAACCACGAGAATCGTTGAGAGCAGCAGCTCACGACTAAAAACGAGTCTGTCGGGGAATTTTTGACTTACTACTGGGTGAAACGGTCCATCGACACCTGGAAGTCCTTGCGCTGGACGGCTCGGAGCAACACGTGCAGCGGATCGAACAACTCGTCCCAGACCCGTGGCTTCGGGCCGTACATGCCCTGCTGCATAGTGCCGCTGGCCTCGAGATTCGGTGCTCGATAATGCGCCACCTGTTTCGACAAGACGATCGAGTTTGAAAAGACTGGATAACGCGGCTTGATTGCGCATGAGTTTGCGAAATGACCCACCTCGTTTAATACGGAATCAAAGTCGCGATTCTGGGTGGTGCCGCAGCGTTCTGGCATCATCTCCATCAGTTGACTGTGGGTCTTGTCGCCCATGCACAGCAGCGTCACCATCTCCAGGCATGACATCTCGGAGTCGGAGAGACCTGTTGGAGGATTTTTTAAAAAAAAGCAAACATAAATTTCAATTTAATAAATTTAACACAGCCATGCGAACGTTTTTTTACTTAACAAGGTCATTACCTAAATTAGTTCGAACATTAACGAGGGTAGCCAAAAAGGTCAAGCAGCTCTCCAACATCGAGACGTCGTGCTCTCCTTCGAGGTATTCGTTTTGCGGCGCGTGATAACGACTCAGACTCATCCATTCTTTCACGTGGAACCTGAAATAAAAATAAAATTGTCGATATGATGAACAATGTGCTTGCTGAGCTTAATTTTTATAGGAGAACAAACTTACTTGTCGATTATGGTCGAGAGAAAAACGTCGGGCTGCAGTTTCGTGGAGCATATTTGCAGTAGATAAAGATCGGCGTCGACCATCGAGTTGCAAAAGTTACATTGTATGTAAGTCATAGCCTGACCTCGGATTTGTAGGCCATTGCGAACCCATAGGTTGTTGAAGATTTCATAAAACGCCACCTGGAATTAATAATAAAAAGAGATTACATTTTCGAGTTTTATTCCAAAAGGCTAATTTAAATTCGAAATACGACAAGTGAAAGTTTAAAATATTCTAATGTAGTTTCAACTTTTTTTTTCTTTTAATTATCGAAATTCTATTTTATACCAGATAAAAATAAATTATTTGTGGATTTTGTTTTTTATACACATGAAGTATAAATTCTATAAAATTAATATACAATTTTATAGACAATAAACAAAATATTCAAATGTAGTACAGTCAAGAATTCCAGTAATCTAATAAAAGCTGAATAATCTATACAATTAATTGAATCATCTTATCTATAATTAATTGAAAATACAGAAAATCAGTATGAAAATGTAATTCCTGCTGAGTAAGAAAAACAAGCTCGATAAATAGAAAAAGCTATTTTGAAATAAAAGTACTAAATCTAATTAAAAGATCGGCATAAATCGCTCCAAGAATTTGAAACAGTTATTGATTGATATACGAATGCTATAATTATCCGTTCGATTTGCCTTCGTCGTTTCGAAAAAAATGACAACATTATGAGGTCGTTTAACTTTTCCTTCTCAATAAGCCAAACGTCTAATTGCATAATTATCACCACGCCCACGTAATACCTAATTTAAGAACTAGAACGTCTTACAAAAAATACAAAGTCTGAATCACTTTATTCAAAGTTCATAGGACGAGATGGAAATAGCCATACACAAGTTGTCTTCATTGAGTCTACATAGCAATAACGAGTGCAGTAGAAATAACAACATCGCAACAATAGCCGGCGTTGCTACGGGGTGTTTAAATAGCCGAGGAGGAGGGGGGGCTATTAAATTTATAGAGTCAGCTGCAAGACTAGCGATTGGTCGATCGGTTACGGTCTACTGGATACGAATTCCAAGTAAACTCTGCCCTTCCAAAGTATGTTTTTCACCGTATGCGCTTGTAAAAGCTCGGATTATTTTCGGCTGAGTCCAGAGCGAAAGAGTAAAAAAGATAGGCGCACGGAGAGCCGAGGAATGAGCTGAGAGTGCAGTGTGCTGTACACGATGTGTGTGTGTGTGTGTCGAACAAAGACAGAGTGCACAGTGCAGGCGCAGAGAGGCAGTCTCTCCATAAAGCTCTGGGTCGTCAAGTACCCACACACGTACACAGACAGTGGTACAGAAAGAGAAAGAGCGAGACGGCAACAGAGTAGCTCGTTGGAGCGCGGCGTGGAGTGAGGGGGAGGGGGTATAGTGCGTCCCCGTCTGGCGCGAGGCGAGGAGAGCTCGCTCGGCCGTTCCCTCGGCGACGCTCGACAGTCGACGCTCGTTACTGCTGGCTGCTGCTACGCACATACTCATTCGGCCGCACCGGTAGGACACAGGTTCGTAACCTCGAGCGCGGGCCAGCGCCTTTTCTCCCCCGCAGGCCCTGCAGCTGCTCGACGAACAACGGTGCCGTGTCTGCGCTGCCAGTCTTTTCAAGAGAAGCGAAGAAAGGAATAATCATGGGAGCGTCGTCGACGGGGCTCAGGTTGTGCCTGAGCGTACTGCTGCTGCTCGTGCTGGGCAGCCGCGATCACGGGGCTCGTGGTTTCGACATAAGCATGGGCGACGTGACGGAGGTGCTGAAATTCAGCCGCGAGGTCGTGACGGACGTGCTCGAGTCGTACAGCCTGATAAAGCCGAAGCAGCCCGGCGAGAACGGCAACCAGTTTCCCTTCGTCAAGATGATGGAGAAGCGGCTGATGAACCAGATCGGCCAGGTCTCCCATCGGATCGAGATGTTCGAGGGTCGCTCCCAGCAGCGGACCGACGTCCTCCTCGACGCCGTGCTCGAGCGCGTGCCCGAGCGCGAGCTCCTCGAGAAGAGCATGCACGACCTGTGGAAGTACCTCGGGCAGGTCGAGAGCCTCTACCAGAACTTCCTGCACTACGCGAAGAAGCCGAATCTCTACGAGCAGTACACCATGGAGGACTTCGCGAGGAACGCGGTGAGCTCGAGCCTCAATGCCCTGCCAGATGTGCTCAAGATGATACACAGGCTCGTTGTGCCGCCCAACTGGAACGAGGACGTCTTCCATCGCAGCGTCCTTACTCTGCTCGCCAAGAGCATGCAGGTATGGTATATTTACGGTACTTCCAGATGGACGTGCTGGACACACACAAAAAAAAGGGGAAACCCCCGGTGCGAGAGGGGGAGAGAGGGACGAAAAGCCAGAGAGGTAGAGAGCATAGTTGGAGAGAAAGATAAATACGTCTGCGCCTACGCTCGCTTTCTCTCCCGAGCCTCCTTCTTCTCTCTCCCTCTATCTCTCTCTCCGGCGGCTGTGTGTACCCCTGCGCTCGAGATGAATCTCGCCCGGCTTTTACGTTCGAACGCGCGCTCACAGTAAGCGTCTTTGTTGTCGTTTTTCTCTTCGGAGTCTTCCAAAGCCCGAAAATCAAATAAAACGCATAGGATCGTGGTATCTCTTCTGCGCGACGATACGAGAGCGGGTCCTGTTTGACGATGCGGTCAGGGGTCAATTGATTAATTGTTATCAAATCGGCGTCTGTTCCCTCGGTTGTCGTTCTGGAGCAGTTCGATTGATAAAACTCAGCGGCGTCATGAAAATAAACGTACAGCGTATACGATTGAAAAGGAAAAAAAAAGTCATCGGGTTACGTGCGAGCCCACCTGTATCACAATCGACAGATCGGCGCGACTGAGGTAATCGAATAAACATCCCGTCGAGCGGGAGCTTATAACGCTCGCACAATGGCCGTGTAAGCGTTAGCCGATATAAACGGATATACTTTACTGTGCGGCCAAGCGAGCAATCTTATACTTATGTATGTGCGCGACTGCTGTGTGCAGCTATGTGTCACGGGAGCCCGGCTACGTCCGGTTCTCTTTGCGAACGAGTGTATGGAATTGGTGCGCCAAGGATTATAAGCGCCTGAGCACGTGTCTCTCTCTTTTATGCTATGTGTATGTGTCGGGTAGTAACGGGAGTTTCGGCTACTCGTCTGTGATGAGAATATAGGTGTTGATGTATAGAGGCTCGTGTGGAAATTTCGATTGACGCATTTGGCCGGGTAGTCAAGGTTGCACGAGAGTTTTGGTGTTGTCACATGCGGACAGAGCCGCTTGTTGATTATTGATGCGAAGATCCAGACTGTACGCTGGGTAGTTTCGATGAAGTTCGATTAATTATCGAAGAAAGCTAATAAATTTGTATTTCCTCGCGACAAATTAAGATTCTTCGATGATCCACGAACACGTTGGCTTACGTGAATAATTTTCTCCCGCTTTATCAGTCGCAACCGCGGGCGTCATATTTAAAAACAACTCACTGACTTCATATTAAAGATCAATAATTTAGCGATGAATAAATAATCGATAACTCAAGCGTAAACTCACACTTTCCTACAATCGACTCTCTCGCAGCACAAAGCAAAGCAAAACTTTTGCCTCGGCCAATCGTAAATTTTTAGTATACGTCTCTCGTATTCTGAATCAGAAGGAGAAAGAATGAGAGAGACGAGGGGGGAAGAATGCGTCATCGCACATGTTTTGTCTGCAGCTGCTGCTCTCGCGTGGTACAGCGAAAATTGACGCTCTATCCTGTATAACCCCCTCTCTCTTTCGGCCTGATATAAGTTTAATCTTTCAATCGGCGCTCGAGTATATTCGCGAGGATTGAGCCTCCCCGAGCGGAAGTCCAGGAACGACAGCGGGAGATAAACGCAATGCCCTCGACGCTGTTCTCTATCTTTAAATTTGCCTTCTTTGGGATTTCATTGCTTTCAATTGCAAGAAAATTGGCACTGATAATTCGCGCTTTTCCTGAAATCAATTTGTAAACTTTGCTCCTTTTTTTCTCTCTCTCGATCTTTTATTTTTCTTTCTTTTTTTCTCGCAACGTTTCGACATTTCACGCTCGATAAAGAAGACTCGCAATGCTTGTTGAATTTCAACACATGTATATAGAATGTTACAGTTGTAAATAACGCGGATTTCTAGCTAGTTAGTTTGAATAGCTGTTAGTCTCGACACTATCGCGAAACGTTTGTTTTGATTAAAATCATATCGGCTAAACTCTATACAATACACATAGAAAGAGCATTAGAACAAGCTATACAGGTATACATGCAATAACCTGACAACTCATTGCTCGCTGGAATCCCAATGTTTTTCCGCTTATACGTATGTCTTTGTTTTCCAACCGCGAGCCGAGAGAACGCGCGCGCCGTTTTCTCATTATGCAACGATAATCGCTAATCCGGCTCCTCTGCCTCTTTTCATCGGGGTTTTTCAATGTGAAGAGCGGTCGTTGAGTTTGAAAGAGAGAAAAAAAAACTGGAGAGAGGACAGAGAGGATCTCCTCTTGAGATTGGCATTTACGCTGTCGAATTAAATTAACAACGTAGCACATCCGGTTTGCTCTTCTCGGAACACGCCAAAGTTTCGTGATGAGTAAGAGTTAGGCGTGTTTACAGTTAGGGACCGACAACATTGCCCGCAGGATTTTGAAACGAGACTTTTGGATTTTCAAAGTTTCGAGATGTGTGTACAACGCGCGCGTCTATGAAGATGCGGTGATATTCCAGACGCAATGGTATCGCATGGAGATAAGCGGAGGTTGTTGTGAGAGATAAACAAAATAGCCTCGACGGGTCTTTGTCGCGCTGCGGGGAAGATGATGCGCGCGGAAATGGGGCTTATCAACACCGGATTTTCAGTGTCCGATCCCGACTTCATTTTCAGCGGTCCACGGCGGCTCTTGTTTATGCATACGGGTACACGTTGTATTGCTTTCTCGAGATATGCTCCACTTGGCGTGTGCGAAACGGTCGCTCTCAGACTGACCAGCAGCACCGCTGCATGTATATATTTAATATTCGAAAAAAATTGCAAGACGCACGTCTTACGGCAATCGGTTATTGCGTTACACTTTGAAATTAGCCGTTATGGAATTCTCCGATTTACATGCGCACATTTTGCGATTATTTAATGTTGATCGGAACCTCAACGAATTGAAATAAAGTAATGCGAGTTTGGAAGGAAATCCTTTTAAAAACTTCCTTTTTAAATTAGGCAAAGCGATAGATGTATGCAGTCGTAGTGCATGCGTTGAAGAAATTTCTTACGATTGCCAGTGAAAAGGAATGCCCGTTGATGCGGCGTCGCGGGGAAAAAGGCCCGGCTATTCTGAATGTAAAGGACGACGAACGGGACATTGAGAACGCGTGCGTATGTGTGCGTCAATGGCCTTTCGAGGAAAAGAAAGAACACACAAGCTGCATCAAAATAATATTTTTCTCGATAAATGTTTAAAGGGCTGAATTGCTTGCTGTATAGCAAAACGAGCGACGAAGTGTCGTAAAATAAAGCGTATGCAAATTGAATTTACGTTTGACGAGTCAAGGGAGAAGGTGGAGCGCGGTGGTCGCCGAGAGCTAAGAAGGTCGGATAATGCAGAGAAAAGAAGAAGCAAAACCACGCCGAGAGGAAGATGCAGCAGCGAAGAGGAGAGAGAGTAAAAAGTAAAAAAAAAATGTAGTCTCGTCCGACGCATGCGCTCGCGTATACAGATGCGTATACAGAGGGGGAGGAGAGAGCGCATGTATAGAGGGAATTAAAGAGAGACAGAAGGCACACGTATATAGGTGTACACAAGCGCGCAAGGTGCAACGAGGACACCCAAGTCCCCGGTCGGTTAGACCGGAGCGCAGGAGGGGGAGAGGGGAGCGGACAGGAGAAAGAGAGGCGCGCGCGCGCCCGAGAGCCTTAGTGCGGAGGCCGACTCGGCGGAATTTCCAGTTCCCTCCGGTCGCCGCTCACGGCAACACACGGTTCTTTCTCACTCTCTCTCTCTCTCTCCCTCTTTTGCCTGCGTGCTGCGGCGTTGACGACCTGTGTGTTCGAGAGAGCGCGCTCGAACGGACAGCAGGCTCTTATCCCCCCGTGCGCGCGCGCTGGCGCGGTTGCGCTTTTTTACTCGGGTCAACGCGCCATTTTGACCAGTCTATCCTACACCTTCCGAGGAGAGGTATATCACCTGCGGCCAAGTGTCTTTGGTATACATACTGCGGAGGGGCAGGCGAGCTGGAGAGACAACGTGTGAGTGTTGTGATAACAATAGCAGAAGCAGATCCATTGTCAGACGGAGATGATGAGCCAAGCGGATGATGAAGGGAGGAAAGGAAGAGTCGATTCCTCGCTTGACGGACGTGTGTCGTCGTCGCAGCGGGGATTGATCGGCCTATCCTCCCTTCGCTGCTCTCGGCCCTATATCGCGGAGAGGAGGTACACAATGCGCGCTCAATTGATCGCGTCCTTTATCTCTTTCTCTCTAATACTACTTACTGCGCGAGAGCCAACTCGATGAATTGGTCTTAATACCGTTCGGCCAACACACTCGGCTCATTCTTTCTTTCTCTCTCTCTCTCTCTCGCGAGCGTGTTTTTCTCTCCCGCTCGCGCTTAGCGCTAAATAAACCAGTGACCGCCTTGACATTCTTTGCAGCTTGCAATTTTGCTCGCGAATCGCCCGAGAGACAGATCATGACGATACTCCCTCCCAGAGCGCTCTCTCTCTCTTGGTCTATTGGATCTCGAATAATCGGATCAAGGAGCAGCTGATTGTAACAGAGCCGCGCGCGTATCTCGAATCCTTAGAAATAAACTCCGCGGCGCATCCTTGCACTTGATCTACGAAAATTCGCTTCTTTTTCTTCTTTCCAGAACGTTTGCGGAGCTATGTAATTTATCCGCTAATTATCAACTCCTAGCGCGAGAGCTGTGTTTTCTCTCTCTCTCTCTCTCTCTCTCTCTCGCATTGGTGTACATGCGGTGATGAATTCGCGGCTGCTAATGCCCACTCTTTTCAGCGCGATTGTGTAACACCCTCCCAGCTGACAATGGAGAGCCTGGCTGTCATCCAACATCTGATAATGCTTGGCGTTTCTTTCGCATCGACAGAGGCGCAACTCTTGTCTCGTCGGTGCGAAACAAACATGACTTTCTGCTTGGCGAATTCCTTGATGATAAAACTTGCGGGTTTTTATTTTAATTTCGACGATGAATTTAATAACATCGCTCGAGAAGAGTATGCGCTGACTCGACACGCGCGTATTATCGAACTCACACGTCACGAATGCCTGAAGTTGGAAGTATTCGTCGAAGTGATCTGGACGAACGGAAAAAGAGAGAAAGTCAAGGAATTCCGGCAGGAGCATAACGCTCGCTATACACACACTCTGACCAACTCCATAATTTCTCTCCAATTTAACCGAATTATAGACGTAAGATTCCGAGAGGCACCATGATCTCAAAATTCATCATCGTCTTACTGGGGCTTGGGCTACTGAGCCAAGCCGAGAGTAAAATCCAGGCTCGTCGAGCAGAGTTTACTGAGGTGGACGATCTCCGTCAGCGAGTGATCAAGCTCGAGTCACCTGTGGACGGCGAGGCTCGTTCCTCGGGCTCGCTGCCGCTGGGCGAGCTCGTGCGTCTCTACCGCCAGCTCGGCGACGCCATAGACCGCGAATTCCCGGAGGGCAAGTACCAGATCCAGATGAGCTTCGATGGCAAAAACTACCCATGGGCAAGCGCTCAAGCAGCTCGCCGAACGATCGAGGGCATTTACACGACCTTCCGGAGCATGCAACGCGATGCGGCGAGCCCGGGCGACGCCCAGGAGCAGGCCAGCCCCAAGCAGTGGCTCAAGTTCGCCAATACTGTCCTCAGTGACACTCACGAGGCTGTGCCAACGGCTCTTAAGATCATGGCTGATGCCATTGTGCACAATAAGATATTCGTCTGGGCTTATCAGGTAGGACTGCGAATGAGGAGCAACGACGAGCGTTTATTTTTTTATTTTTGTAAAACTCGTGGAAAAAATGTAGAAACTATGCGCTTCCTCTGCGGAACACGTTCGAACGTAAACGTCGGGGCGTACATCGGTGGGCGGTTCGAAGATCTCGCGTGCGAGATTGAGCAGAAATGACGATGATTATAACGCGAGGTGGTAATAATGTATTTTGTTTTTCGATGGCAATCAACAGGAAGCGTCGCAGCAAATATGCGACACCCAGCAGTCGCCGCAGCAGCTGCTTTACAACCTCTACAACACGATCGCTCTTACGGAGATCAAGGGGTACACGATGATGCAATTCTCGTGGACGCTCCTTAAGCTTTACAATATAGGTGAGGGATTACGCGATTGATTGCTGTTTAGCTTGAATCCAAGAGAGAAACGAGATTTGAATTGGGGAATCATGACTTTGCAGGTAATTTCACGGAGGAGACCGAACAGCTAAAGCAGCAGTACGCGATCAGAACGTCCGAGACTCTGAGGGCTGTGAAGACAGCCATGGTGTTTGCACCGAGGGAGGTCTGGAAATGTGATCCTATTGCTCACAAGAATGGTAGGGGTTTCGAGACGCGAAAGCCGAGATAATAGGGGAGCGTGGTTGACTAAATTTGTTAAATAAATGTTGCAGACGTGACGTACACGGCGCTGAGACAACTGTTCCAGGGCTACATCGTCAACGAGGTCGACCTGAATTCCCAGGGCACCTGCCGAGAGAACTGCGCCTACTACAGCTACACCAAGATCTACGGATGCTTCAAGAGCAAGTTCTGCTCGCAGCAGAGACGCTGTAACGGTAAACTCGTCAACTGCCAATTCGTCGACTCGGACATGTGGGTCTGCCAAGCGGTAAGTCGAGACTTTATTGCTCTACCCTATGAAGACTTGTAAATATTCAACGGTTTTGTCATTTCAGCCCAAGAACAGCGACAGACGATACGACTACGTAGAATACGAGAACGGCGTGAAATATGGGGGTACTGGCAAATGCTCGAACCCGATCAAGGTAGACAGCTGGTGGCGTTGGCTGTTCTGGCACTGCAGCTACTGCATGTGCACCTGCGACGATCACAGTGCCAACTCCGACCGATACTTCAATCTTCGCGATGTCACTTCCGACATTGAGCGAAACATGTAAGCGCCTAAGGAGCCTTTCCTTATTTTTTAACAGTAATTTTGGCGAGGATGGAATTTTAACGAGCTACAATTTATGGCTTTTAGGGTCGTGACTGGTGTACGCTTGCAAAAGGTCAACCAAATCGTACACATTCAGATCAAGGAAGGCCAGCTAATGGAGCGAGGTGTCATCAATCCCGAGAGCGTAGCTTGGAAGCCAATCGATAACTACACCATCTTGGACTCTGGAGTACGATCCGGCGTCGACTATCACACGATCATGTGGGAGAACCGAGCTGTAGATCTTGACGATCTCGATGCGCCTGAGGATCATCTGCTAACAGGACTGAGGTTCCGAAGAGTCGGTGCCCATTTGAATCTCGAGATTCGCGTCACCCCGTTCAACTTCACTAGCGGCGAACTTATGCCGGAGAAGAGCCTGTGGCACTCGCACGACGCGACCGAGGCTAGCGAGGTCTACGACCTCAACGGAGAGACTAAACTCACGTCTAAGAGGTAAGAGAGTCTTCTTTCAAGTGCGTCGCGACACACATAAATTTTCGAACCGATGACTAATGCAGAATTTATGCTTCACAGAACCGAGGTGAAACTTGACGATCCTGACATTCCGACGCGATCGCTGGCCCAGATGGTGCCAGACTCGAAGCACAACCAGTTCGTGTACATCACGACGACGAGTAAGGTGAAAGACGCGGCGCAGCACTCGGTGCCATTTTTAGATATCCAAGCGGTCGAACCGAAGCCTCCGGTACCGATATCCGGCTGCGGCATTTTCCACAAGGGTCGCCAAGGATTTGGAGGCTACTTTGCTCTCAAACTCCTCACCTACAATTTCGAGCCGAAACTAAGGTCTGAACTACCATCAGCTCCGCCTGTGCTGAGCAACGACGTCAATGTGATGTAAGAGCGAGAGAAGAAGGTCGATCGTTCCAAAGAGAGAAACACGTTAAAACAAAAACGACGTGGAAGTATAGACGAGGTTGTTTAAAGTGCGGCTATTCAGCGCTCGACCATTAGAATTATACTCGAGGATATGTACGTGCGGCCGCAAATGATTTTAGCGGCTGCGCTCCAAAGACGATTACTTTGGTACGTTAGAGAACAATGAGAAACGAACATTGTTGAAACTTTTTTTCATATTTTTCTTTCTTCCTATCTCGAGATTGTTTTTCTCAAAAAATTACGTTAAATTTTTTTTTCTAGCGCTGCTAAGAAAGCAGAAAATATACAAACGTTTACGGTTTGTCAATTTTTATTTTTTACCTTTTTCATATTCGTTTCGCATGATTCTATATGTACATGACATAGTTTGTAAGTCGAGATTTTTGTTTCTGCGAGAATACGATTGATTACACTGTGATTTTACTTTAAAAAAAATAAATGATTGATACGTATGTACGCAGTGTCAAACTTATGTTCGTCAAAAACATATATAAGTTACATTTATACTGTATAAATAAATCTTTTTTGTAATAGAACTAATATTACTCTTTTTCATTCTGCCTTTCTTAATTAAAAAATTATTAATAATTGAGCTTGCGTAATATCTTTTTAAAATGTAATGACGTTTTCAATTCTAATTATAGAACTGTAACTGATACTTAAAAACAAATAAATAAGTCAAACGAAATTTTGTTTTTATAAAAAAGACAGAGACAGAGTAGCAAATAAAATTGACTTCTTACCTGAACACGCAGTGGATGCATCATAAATAAGTGAAGCATGTCGGTAGGTGGTAGCAATTCGTTGAGATTTGCTCCTTGCTGTCGTACGGCTTGGCACAAAAATACCGCAAAATAACGATGAAGTGGTAAGTGGAACGAAACTTGAAGGCTGTCACTCTGTAAAGATTAATGGTTAATACTTTAGTTGAATAAATCAATTACAAGTAAATAATCTAAAAAAAACGTTCACATATTTAATTTATCCTAATTCAATTTAAAAAATACGTTTACTTTAGAAATAATTCTACAATTTTAACGATTCACTTTGCAAAAATATTTTTTTATTTTTTATGAATACGAACGGAATCAATTTAAAAAATACGTTTACTTTTGAAATAATTCTACAATTTTAACGATTCACTTTGCAAAAATATTTTTTTATTTTTTATGAATACGAACGGAAGATTGAAAGTAAAACACAAGAAAATGCTAAGAAAACTTTAGATCTTAGCTTATCGATAAAAACCAGAGACGAAGCGTACAGTTGCGATAGCAATGTTTTCTATTTTACTTTTTGAAACACGTAACTAGAAAATTACGTGCTTGTAATGTAAACTAACAGTAAGACTAAAAATAATACTTTTCAATAATAACACTTTATTTTTATGTCATAAATAATAGAAATAATAAGTTAATTATCGTTTGGAATCCCATTGAAACCGGAGTATTTCGGAATAAATTAGTATTGTTAGAATCAAAAGGAAAAAAAAACGAATTGTAGCTAATTATCACAGTATAAATTGTGTTAATTTTATTAAAAGAAAATTAAAGTGTTAACTTTCACGCAAAATTTTTTTCGCTTTTTTTTCATGAGGCGCAACAATTATTTATAATTTTTTTAAAAAATATTGACCAAAGCCATCATTTATTGTAAGCATTATTATTTATCACAACCCAATAGACAATTTAAAATAACTTACCACATTTGGATGGGTGTAATTCACAGCGTCTAGCCAATCTTGCAAAGCATTGAAACAACAATTTAGAACACGTCGACTAAGCTGAGCACTTTCCGGTCCACGAAGGTGCGAAACAAGAGCCCACATTGGATAAGCACTTGCTTCGAGTTCAGCACTGAATGCCGCATAGTATGTATTAGGTTCAAATTCAACGTGTTCGGTTAGTTCACGCTGATTCACGTTCATTCCTAAAATAGGTCAAATTATTATTTTTTCATATTATTCACTATACTTTTATATTATAATCAAATATGTTTTGCATACCTTGAAACATAGCTAAAAAGTCGAACCACATTTCTAACAAAGTATCGTCGCTCATAAATCTTTGAGCAACGGGTTTGTGAGATAAAACGTTGTTCAAGTCAGACACAAGAGGCCAATAACAATGCTCCTTCATTACTTGCCTTCCACAGTCTACCACGTAATGGAAATTTTTGTCTGGATCTACAAAATAAATAAAATATTAGTAGAGTAAAAGTAAAGAATTAATATCACAAAAATAAAAGAGTATTTACCATGAAGGGTATTTTGGATTAAAATTTTGCTCATCATGTACTTTAAACTAATAACCATTACATGAAGTAATTTCAACTGATCCACCATCCTCATTGCCAAACTTTCGTTGCTAAACAACTGTAAAAATGATAAAGTTATCAGTTTGTTGATGTATTAATTTTTATTAATAATTGAAAAATGAACAACTATAACACTAATAAATAAAAATGAATTTACATATAAACTTGGAATTACTATATTTTTAACATTTATAACTATACTATATTTATAACATTTAATAAAATTCTAAATTTTATAATTATCTACTATAGTTTATTTATATATTGTTTTGATATAAAAACTTTAGATTATGAAATAGCTTTATCAGCAGACATGTAATACTGCGCAGTCTGAATGTTAATGTATCATTTTATTCTGCTGAGATTACTTTGAAAAATAAGAATACAAAAATGCAAACCATGCAAGTGCACTCAAAAGTAATATGGTCAAACTTCACTGAGTGAGATAAGTTATCAAGAAATTGTTATTTAAGAGAAGCAATCTACGTTATGATAACTTGAAAGTAAGTTTCATTCAAAGTAATATGTTGAATTGAGAAAAATATATTCATTCTGTACTGTGAGAAACATTTAAATTTAATATTGCCATTACATGTAAACTTATATTATAATATGTATTAAACAAATGAGAAATTATTTTCAATCGTTTTCTATAGTATGGCTAATAATAATTCTATTGTAGAAAATAAATAATCAATACTTTACCTGAACACTAGCGTGTACAACTCTGTGGCTTAAAGGATCAGGATCATTAGAACGTTCAAGCATCATGGATATCCTACTGTAGTGTAAAACAAAAGCTCCTGTAAGTGCTTCTTTGTAATCTGGATCAGGTAACATATTCAATAATAAACAAACGAGATTTTGCGGAAATTCGTAAGCCACTGTCCAAAATACTAATTCTTCCAAAAAAGTGGTATGCTCCAAGTGTTCTCGTAATGATGCACATTCTATTGAGTCAATGGAAATAAAAAAATTATTTTTTTTACATTTTTAAATATCAAGGAAATTAAAACATTTTATTTTATTTATAACTATTTATAATTATGACTCATATTTTTATTTTACCTTTGTACTCATCTGGAGGCTCTGGATTTGGTAAAGATTTGATTGCATCTTGATAAATATTATTACTATCTTTACAGTAACTTTGATATTTAGGCTGACGTTTAAAGGTTGATGGATCCATTAAACCACGATATTTTTGGGGATTTGTTAGAGCTGTTGTCATTACATGTCTCATTAAAGCTCCCATATTGTTCAGGTCAAGTAACATTTTTATGTAATGACCTGCAGTTTGGATTGCACCATTGTAATCAGGTTGACCGACCCTACTGTAATTATAATATAAAATAATATTAAAATCATTGTATCAAAACTTGATAAGTTTAAATTCTAAATTCTTGTATTTATGATTGGATACTAAAATTATAAAATTATTTTATAAAAGTTTTTTAATTTTCTTTGTTTAATTGAAACATAAGCCAATCAAAATCAATAAAAAAGAAGGCTTTGTAGAAATTAATAACATCAGTAATATTAAATTAAAGTCAATAAAGTTAAAATACTTACCAATTTTCTCTTAAATGTTGAATAAGTCTTAAAATGACCCGAGGCATCATTGCCTCAGCAACACACATCAAATTAGCTGGTGCAGTTGCATGATTCACAGCAGCATTAGGCCCATGCTTATCACAAAACCTGTTAAACATAGGAACATGACAATTATAAATATGTCAGCCCATTATAATAAAGATTTTGTAAAGTTATACTTACCCTGTTTCTTTCATTACAGAAGTATCTCCACAATCACAAGCTCCACCAGATTGGCTGAGAAACATGTTGAAATCATGGCGCTGATGATTGCCTTTTTTGAAACACTCTGTGCACAGGGACATGCAAGGTGAAATACCACATGTCCTACATCTGTAAGCAACAAAGTTTGGGGTCCAGACCAGACCACAAGTTGTTGCATTGTCGTAGGTCCTCACTAAAAATTAAACAAAGAAACTTGATTATACAACTGCAGGTTTGACACAGGTATCACTTGATAAAATATTGCACAATAACAGCATTGCATTTCAGTAGACACACAGATTAAAATAAACTGCCAATATGGACCAAGAATATCTTGAAAGAGCTCCAATATTAATGAAACCCCAATGCCTTGAAAGAACCAAAAGTTTTAGCAATTTTCAGCGCTGCTTCGAGCAGTTATTTACAAAGCAAATGGCAAGGGTCAAGTGTAAGGCACTGCTGTTGTACATAAGAAGAGAATAGATAAATAAAGCACCTGTGTTGGCAAACTCATCGGGTGTGCATCCACCAGCCATGAGCCACTTGCACCATTCGATGGTGTCCTTGTTATTGATAGGCTCGCCTGGGTTGAGCAGTATATCAAGAAGGTCATCGAGATGTTCATGAGAGCCGGAGCCCTGATTGGCATTCTTGCACTCGTCAAAAATGTATTGGGCAGCAGCCTTCTTGCCCTTGTTCATGAGCACCTGAGCAGAGGTGCTGGTGGAGGAGGTGGAGGCCCCGGGGGCCGCCATCGCTCCGTTGCCGAGGGGCGTCTCGTCGTCGTCGACGGACGAGGAGGAGGAGGAGCGCTCCTCCCCGGAGTCCTCCAGCTCGTGGCCGCGGACGTGGGAGTAGGTGTCAGCAGGAGAAGCAGCAGCTCGACTCAGCCGGAGCTGCTCCGAAGGAAATCGGAGTCCGGAGTCGGTTGTCCGGTCGATCGGTTCCGCAGAGGCGCAGGAGGAGGAGGAGGAGGAGGAGGCGGAGGAGCACAGGAGGAGCACGCGCGCTCTTGGCTGTCCGTCGTCGAGTCACGAAGTAGGGGAGAGGTGAATGAACCTTTTTTTCGTCACGCGGGTGGGGGAGAGAGGGCCCGGTCAGTGAGCTGCTCGTTCTACCGAGCGGCTTGCTGCGTGGCTGCCGATCCGACTGCTGCCTCCTCGTCGCGACGACTCGGCCGGGCCTCCTGATTCGGCTGGGACTCCGTGCGCTCCATGTCCCCGGCGACGAAGGTCAGCGGCGCCCGTCCGTCCAGTCAGCAGCAGCAGCCGCAGTAGCAGCAGCATTGGCCGCGGTGGCGCACCAGCACGGACATGTTCTTCTCTCTCTCGCTCTTGTGCTCTCTTTCGCTCCCTCTCTCTTTCTACGCTAGCTACCTTCTTCTCTCTCTCTCTCTCTCTCTCTCTCTTGCTGCCTCCCTCCCTCTCTCGCTGCCTCTTTCTTGCTCTCCCGGCTGCTCTTTTGCTCCGATCCTCAACGGCAACGTCTGATGACGACGAGGACGACGTCGACGGCGATGTCGTCGAGAAGCACGAAACGACGAAGAGAGAAGGCGGCCGTTGGTGGTATTGCTACGTGAGCAGTAGCCGCGGCAGCGGTGGCAGAGCGGCGTCGAAGGCGGTCAGAGAGTGCTGGCGCGTCGACGACACGACGAGTCGACGAACGCGGCGAAGCGGACTCTCCTCGGCTCGCTGCGCTTACGCGTTTAGCCTGCTGCTACTGCTTGCTCTGCAGCATGCTCTCTCCCTCTCTTTCTCTCCTCCTTCTTTCTCTGTCTCTTAGCTGCACACACACGTATTTAAACACACGCGTGGACTCTAGCGCACACGGAGACAGAGCTCGGTTGCTCCGATCCGGGGCGGCCCGATGCTTCTGCAGCAGCAGAGAGCAAGTCGTTTCGGAGCAGCAGCACGGCCGTGCACTTAGACGGAGGAGGAGGAGGGCAGGCGCAACACACAATTGTGACGTGTATATGAATTTCTATATACGTATACGTAGGTGCGCGCTTGCGAAGGGGTTCGCGCTCCGATACACAGAGCTCGGCGCGAGAGACTGCAGCAGCAGCCAGCAGCAGCAACGGGAGCAGCTCTCCGGGCTCTCTCTCTCTCTCTCTCTCGCACACAAAATTCTCTCTTCCTCGCTACTGCTCCTCGCGAGCGCGCCTCTGCCTTATCGACTTGGCCGCTGCGCAAACTAGCGCGAGACAAAAAGGAGTGGGGCGGGGGCGCAACCGGAGTAGAGAGCCTCCCCAAATATTCTCTCTCCTCCTCGCGGATCTCTTTTTCGGCTCTCTCTCTCTCTCGATAACCGAAGGTCAAACTCCCGGAGCCTCGCCTCTGCGCTTCCACTTGTAAAGTGGGCCACGTTTTGTGAAAATTAGTCAAGCGCGACGACGATGATGATGATGATGACGACGACGACGACAACGCCGCAGGGAGTAATGGCCCGGCGCGCTCGGTCACGGCCCAAGGTCACGGCCTGCCTTACCGACCAGAGCTAGAGGCCCTCTCTCTCCCTCTGCTGCGCGCGTTTTGTACATACAACCTACCCAGTCCGCCCACTCCCACTCTTTTTCTCTCTCTTTCTCTGCTCCGTCTCTCGCTCTCGCTCTCTCTCTCTCTCTTTCTCTAGTGTTGTCACAATAAGAATTGTCGGCCGGCGGCGCAGGTTGTCCCCCTCGACGGAATGCGGGCCTTTTAAGTGCTACGCGAGACCGAGGCACGTTCGTCGGCGGAAACATTGTGACTCTCTTTCTCTGTTTCTCTCGGTGCGCTGGCCCGTTTAAACAGCTGCCATCATTATTATATTTGGTTTACTATATGCCTAGACCTCTACTTTGCTATAGTTTTCCTCTTTTAGGCCGTAATAGCTGAGTAACGAGAGAGATGTATATATATAGGCCCGATTACAATGATATTTTTGTAGATCATACAAGAGAGAAGGGGAGGGAAACAGGTTGTTGGTTACCGCAATGATGGCAATTGCGCGCGATGGGAGTAGTCTTACGTTTTCGGGCGTAAGAGGAAGAGCATTTTGGTGATGCAGCTTGAGCGCTACCGGATATTTAATGCGTTGAAGTTTTCAACGTGTGAGCCGACCAGGATATGGGATTGCCGAGGCTCGTTTGAAAGAGAGCTGCGGAGTTATTGATATGATAAACGCACTTGGTATTTTAATTGATCCAACGCTTGTATGTTTGATTTTTAAATAGCATGTATAGGTGTACGGTTGCTTCGCCGAGAGTTTTATCAAGATCTTTTTTTTTTTTGTTTTACGTGATACTTTATTTAATTTTAACTTGTGACACATAGCTTGCACGGTTTTGTTGAATCTTCCGTGCCAGAGTTTGTAAAAGCGTTAGTGAAAAGCTTCGTAAATTGTCGATATACAGTTTAAAATATACATTTACGTTGTATTATCATTTAAATGGAATAAATGAAAATTAAAATTTATTCGCGCTTGTTTTATGCTTTAACAAAAATTTAAGTCCACTTAATAAGTAGGACCGAAATTTTTCAAGTATTCGAGTTTTTTTTATTAGGTGTAAAACATCGAGCCTATAGTAATTTAGTCAAAAAAATATTTAGCTTATACCTTTATTGATGGGGCACATGACGAGTATTTCTATAATAAGCATCTTCAATATGTGCGTCTAGAATATTGCACAAAGTCAAATAACGTTGATGCCATCGAGTATAAATTTGTTTTTAATTTTTATGTGCAATTCTTCCAGTTTACTACGCTCTATGAAAGCAACTCATTAAATATGATTTATGTGTACTTGGAGGACTCGAGATTCCAATACTTACATGTCTAGCAAACTGGGCAAGCCGAAGATTTATTAATAGCAGACGTAAGGTAGTTCCTTTTTTTAATTCAAATTTTTTATTTATAATTCAATTACAATAGTTTCGTTTTTCTAAAATTTAATATTTTTAAAAAAAATTAAAAATAATCGTAATAAATAAACGACTATTTTCATTAAACAATAAAGTAAATAAAGCTCATTGTAGCGACTTAATATTGTTTGCCAAAGATATTTTAGTCGACAATATGGCCTTTTCATTGGGAATCGAAGGACAATCAGAATATTAGTCATGAAATCGTTACATCCCTGTTGTATAATAAGTACATTTTGTTTCTTCACTTAGTTAACGGTTTGATGATTTTTTTTTACAAAATCTTTGTTTAAATTGACAAATGCGAAAGCAGCATCATTTTATAACTGTTCGGAAATACAATTATGAATTACTATAGCTGATTTTAATATTTTAAAAAATCCTAGTAAGATATTTAAGTTTTAAAGATTTTAAAATTAAAAAATAAAAAAAAAATACTAATAGTGTTATATATTACGAATATTTCAGTGAAAATTTCTAGAAGCAAGTTTTACTTTTAAAATGGCATTGAAAAATTATCAAGAAAACACGTTCACGTTGTAAAAGCTAGTAAGACGATTGATTTAAAAATAAAAAAGAAACCAACAATGGTGATGAAACTTTTAATGTTTTAGCAACTTTTTAATGAAATTAATGTCATTATTGTAAATTTCTAATACAATATAAAAATTGTAATAAAAATATTGATAACGAGTAAAATAATTTTTCAGTTAAAACGAAATTTGAAGAAAATAATAGAACCTTTGAATTTTCAAATTATACAGTTTATAGATTTTTCATTTAAATCTGAACGACACATTCATTTAAAAATCAAATTTTATAAAAAAAAAGTCACTTTTCGTATTTGGCGGTCAAATCCATAAAGCCTTTACTTTTGTTCGATAAGCGCCATATTCACACCGGTCGGCAACTCCACGCGAAAGCCGTGAAAAATTGAGGGTAGCCTCTCTTTTACCTCGAGTACAGTCGAGTGTGTATGTCGCTGTGATAAACAAATTTTCATCGCAGGTAATCAACGAAATCGGCTATTTTACAAGGGCAATCGTTGTGCCTAACGATTTGTCCACCTCAAAATTGCATTATGAAAAGTTTATTTTCCGCCAATTCGGAGTTATTATGTGATATACATGTGATTGTTGACGTGTTGAGGTTATAGTTCGAGCGGCTCAAGTGGGGATATTAAAAAAATTTTGTTTTACCACTTTTCCACTTGTTTTTCATTGTTAGACGGTAGTGTACACTGATGACAATAGTTTAATGATTCAATTGTTTACAGTAGAAGTTTGTCGGGTTTTAATACATGTATGACAGCTGATGAGTGGGGTTATAGTGCTGCTTCTAAAATTTTCATCTTCTGTTACTATTAATATCTTTAAAATAATTTGGTTGTGCTAAAAATTAATTACTTTTGTTTGTATTCGCACAGCCATGGTGCGCATGAACGTACTAAGTGATGCCCTCAAATCCATCAACAATGCTGAGAAAAGGGGCAAGAGGCAAGTACTCCTGCGCCCCTGCTCAAAAGTTATCATCAAATTCCTCACTGTGATGATGAAGCATGGTAAGATTTTCATCTGGAAAGTTATAGTTCTTCTATTTTATTGTAAACAAGTGATAAGAAACTAATAAGATTACTGCAGCGCAGTTTAATGTTCCATTGTTTATGTACATTTTTGTCAACAACAATTTGTTACTGGAAATAACTTGATGTAATCAATTCAACGTTTGCTTACCTTTAAACATCTTTGACTTTTATCTTGAGTTACCTTTGTTATTGTGTGCAATTATTTATTACCAAAATATTAAGTTTAGTAATTGCTAAGTAGTAATAGTTGCAACTACTTTTATGTTCTATAATAATTTAAAATTATGTCTATGATAATAAACATTAGTAAAATTATTAAGTTCAATAATTAATCTAATATTTATAAAAATTATTAATTTACAAGTGTAATTAAAATTTGAAATTAGAGATTGAAATTACTTATTTAATATTTTTCAATAATTATTTTCTAAATGTGTATAATTGACTAACAACATATCAACTTATTATGTCATCTTAATGTAACACTTTTTTTTATTTTTCATTAAGGTTACATTGGAGAATTTGAAATTGTTGATGACCACAGGAGTGGAAAGGTTGTTGTCAACCTTACCGGAAGGTTGAACAAATGTGGTGTCATTTCACCAAGGTTTGATGTTCCAATCAACGACATTGAAAAATGGACTAACAATCTGCTGCCTAGTCGTCAATTTGGGTAAGTTTGGTGCATAATGTAATTACATAAATTATTACTTTACAATTTAATTGAGAAAAGTAATATAAAAATAATGAATCTCTTTAATTAATTTTTATTATTATTACAGATATGTTGTGTTGACCACAAGTGGAGGTATTATGGATCATGAGGAAGCTAGGAGGAAACATTTGGGAGGCAAAATCCTTGGATTTTTCTTTTAAGTTAAATTGTACAAAAAAATATAAAAAAAAATCGTATTGACACTTACAATGTTAAGTGCACCTTAAATAAATGTCAATACATCCATAACATTTTTTTATTAAACAACCATAACTATTTATTATTATAGTTTGTTACAATTTTATAAAATACACTTGAATGATTATCCTATTATAGTCATCTTTTACTAGTTTTTTTGAGTACAAATAATTCAACTACCTGAATTTTTTTGCTAAAAAGTTTATTCCAAAATTAAAATTTGCATGTAATAAAATTTGTAAAAACATGTACTGTAAGTTAAATAATTATTTTTTTTATAATATCTTGGTTTTGCAATCAAAACATTGATATGTTCAATAACTTTAAAAACTGAATTTCATTAATTTAGTGCATGAAATCTGCTAGCTTGAAAAATCGTTTTGCAATTAATATGTATATATTTCTTTGTAAAACTGAATAGATACATTTTAAACCAAAGTCTAGCTGTTGTTAAAAGTAATTATAACGTTTTAGTATTACAATGAACAGATATTTAATATTTCAACAACTTAATTGTCAATGAACTGCCACCACTACCAATGAACTACAGAAAAAAAACAAAACAAACAAATTTTCCATTGCATTCATTTATTGATAAATAAAAGAGAAAACATTATTCTAAGAACATCAGCCAATCCACGAGAACCTCACAAAACCTAAAAACCGCATAAAACGCCGCGAGTTATCGACGAACGGGCACGAGTGCGAGTTCCTCTCTCCAGATGACTCGCCGATGTAAAACCTCTCCGCAGTCTCTCTCTCTCTCTCTCTCCCACCGAACCTCGAAATTCCAAGAACCGGCCTGCCGTTGAAACCCTGCCAGTAGGTTCTCTCCGAAGCCCACACGGTCCGACTCCAAAACGGCCAAGATCGGAGCGCAGCGCTCCGAGAGAGAGAGCCGATCGGGCGCACGGCAGCACGCGGGTGAACGTGTCTACCCCCCCACCCCGGCGTACTACACCGAGGGCAACCTGCGAGGTGAGAGGCCCGTAGGCGTGCTCCGATTGGCCGAGCCGTCGCGTCCGGTCGCGCGCGGGGCGGGGTGGGGGGCGGCAGGGAGCAGCGACTCCGGTCTCCTCGCGCGTCGCCTTTGGCCTGCAGTGTGCGGCACACTGCGCTGCATTCCGCGCGCGCGCTACCGCTCAGTGTAACTGACGCAGAGGAGAGAATTAAAAGACGCGAGAACGACGGTTAGCGCCGACGGATAGCCGTTGCTCATTAGCAAAGTGTGCGTGCCGTTAAATCCGATCAACATATATCGACCGCGATTCGGCAGTGCGTGTGTAACGCGTTTAGCAACGAATAGACACACACACACACAAGGTTCGTGATAGAGTGTACGGAGCATAGTGAGCGCAGCAGCAGAGTGGGAAGCCCAGGTGGGAGAGAGAGCCTTTCGCCTTTACCTGCGCGCTCGCTGCGCAGGGAGGCAAAAGAGAGAGGAGAGGAGAGCGCGCGGCCCCAGCCAGCGCCGTTTTCTATAATATACGTGTATACACCTCTACACACGCGCGCGCCCCAGGTATACCATATACACCTTTGTGCGCGGGGGAGTGTTCAGGGGGCCAGGATACAGAGAAAAGTGGTCGAGGGTCCCCAGGGAGCGGTAATAACATCGAGGACTACTGGTAGCAGCAGCAGGGCCGATGCGGCGATCGGGCCGGCGCCAAAGCGATGCCCCCTGCAGCCGAACGGCGGCCCAGCGAGTTCGTTGACGGGCAAGAGGTGACCTATCGCTGGCGGACGACCGGCCACTAGATAAACGCAGGTGTCTCGTCTACTCGTTTCTCCTCCTCGTTGTGTGTGCTAGTGCTGTTTATCCATAGACGGCCGTTGGCTGCATTACTATACGGGAGTGCGCGTGTGGTGAGAAAGAGAGAGAGAGGAGGGGCAGCAGTGCTCCGCAGGACATGGAGCCCAAGCGGCAGCGAGGAGGCGCTCGCTCGCTCGAGCACCACCGGTACATGGCCCGAGGATCGGCCCCTGTTGCCGCCGCCGCCGCCATCCTCCTCCTCTTTGGCATTGTGCTAGGCGTCCTGGAAAATGCATCTGCCACAGGTTGGTGTCGGTTATACGTCTACACGTTTGTTTTGATCTTTTACTATTTCATTGACTCGCTGATTTCGTTGGCGTTTGTTTGTTGTTAATGGTCTACGACGAATTCTCGAGTGCCTCTCTTGTTTCACTTTTTTACCAAGACTTGACTCCGATTTTTAGAAGCAAAGGTCGGTAACGAACGGATCGAGGGTAAACAAATCGTCGAGACCCCTAGACAGTAGGATTTTTTTAACGTATTATGTAAAAATTTACCGAATAATTACTTTGTTTGCTGTTGTTCGACTTTTAAACCATTTCCAATAACCCCTATTCCCTAGAAACGAAACTTCCGCTCGTTAGCCTCGGTAAGATTTTTTAACGAAACCCGTTGATCCGCGCACAGACACACGAGTCTGTATACACCAAGTCTGTTATCAAAGGCTAAGTTTTATCATGTTATTCGGAAATGCCAAGAGAGTGAGATTCTCTCATATGTGGAGAGAGATCGGAATTACCAGCGTCCTGCCGTTGCTTTTTTTCTGCAACGATCATTTTTATTCTCAGACCTTGAGTCACGCATGCCAAGAGAGAGATATTCCATATCCCGTCACTCGTATTTTTCCTTCGGATTTAATTTAAAAAGGAAACTGCTTTTCCTCCGCAAACATCGAGAAACAAACAGGCTCTCGCAAACACAGAGAGACAGAGTGGCTGAGAGTCGTCTAATCATCGGCAAGTGATGTCTCGTTTTTCGCAACAATTACTCGGCTTATCCTCTCGAATCAAGAGCCCCTCGTAAGATAGCCATCGGAGAGATCGCAGACTCTCTTTCTCTCGGCAGCGGCTATCGAGACGTAAATTTCACCAATTGAAATCCGTCATCCCGCTTGGCACACACCCTCCCCCCTCGATTCCTCAGAATTCCATTCAATCAGCGTAACGCCGAGAGAGAGCGAGACAACTGACGCAATGCTAAAGATCAGAGATACAGGAGGAGTGGGTACAGCGTTAAATCGGCGCCGATTTTTCTCTCCGCGCAGCGGTAGCCGGGGAGCAATTGACTTTATTCGAGAGAGCAGTCAAATCGAACGGACGAAAAGTATACGTCGAGCCCTCGTCGACTAACTCGACGTCTTACTCGAGTGTCCCCGTCTCCCACTTGCACATCATTGCTTCTCTTCTTTTCGGCTTTGTTTTTTTTTCTTCTCTCTCCAGCGTGTTATACTCTCCACCGAGTGATGACCTTAGCGACTGCCACGTGATTTTTGGCTTTGTTTTTTCTTTTTTATTATTAGCCAACGCAATTTATCAAGCATTACAGCAAGCTCGAGAAAAAATATATACACACCAACGACAGCGTGTATACAGGCGGTTGTATAGAGAGTGAGAGGGGAAAAAAAGGCGAGTGTTGACTTTGATAACGGGACGTAATCGCAATGAACAGAGCCGCACGGCCTACAGCGTGCGTGTCTGTCTATGCATGAATCACGCGCGATTTAAGCTTTATAGGCGAGGACAGATAACAAAACGCGCCGAACACGCTGTTTATATTGATAACCATACACCGTCTCAAGCGCGCACAACTTTCTTGCCGCCGGCTAACGTCAATTACGTCAAACGGCTAATATTGAATTACAGTCGGCAAGAAAGAAAGATAGAGCGCTTTTCCCGCGCAGTAAGCAGCAGAAAGGCACACACGTGCTCTCGCGCGCGGCAATAATAACATTCTTTCGCCAACTGCAGCGAAGCGGCGCAGCGAAACCAGGTCTCCGCTCCGACGACTGTATAACTGAAAATCGATCGGCTCTCGCGTGTATGTGGAGTAGAGAAAGAACGACAATAAAAAAAAGTCGACTTTATCTGCTCGACGATAAAACAATGCCATGCACATGTCTCCCACCCCTCCCCCGCAAGCATTGCAGCAATTGGTCAAATCAATGCGACTTCCTCGACGTGACGATTAAGCGCATTAATTATCCACATTCGACTCCGCGTGTGCTTTTATATGCGTGTCTGTATATATATAGAGATCGGTGGATCCTCGTGCGGGGCTTCCCTCTATACAACACCCAGAGCGTCTGGACACGCACGCGAGAGAGAGAGGAAGAAAGAGAGTTTAGCAAGCGGCGCGCGGAGATTAATTTAGCGCGCCTGCGAGCTGTAGGGTATTAATTACGCTTAACCCGGGGGAATTGCGACGACGAGAGAGAGGGAAAGGGCTCGAGGCGACTGCTGCTGAGACGCTTTCGGTTTCCCTTGTGCCTCAGCGCTGATTGTTTGACGCGGCCGTCCTCTTCTCTCTCTCGTCTCGTTGCTTAGGGTGCTTTGGGAGAGTAAATAAAGAGGGAATCTTGACGATCGCGCCGCCTCGGAATTATGATTGACAAGCGAGTGAGACAATCACGACTCTGATGGCTCTTTTTTCTATCAAGTGTATATACGTACGTTTTATACAGAGAGATACGTGGTTCGCAGGATTTTTTAAAGGCAATCGCGTCTTTTTGCTTCTTTTTAGTTTTCGTTGCTTATTCGTCAATCTCTTTCTCTCCTCTGCAACAAAGTCACGACGGACGACGTGGTTTTATCGATCGGACTCGGCAAATGAAATATGGTTCTCGTCTCTCCCTCTTGTAAGGAAATGACGTTGAGGTCCTATGGCGAATCGAGTGTGTCCAGTCTGCAATTGCCGCAGCCACTTCGGATGCAAATCGTTTACGCTTCAGGGCTGCCCGATGCAATATGCTCTTACGACGACTGCACCTCCCGCCGTTCCTCCTCCTCCTGTGTTATTTACGCGCGACTCTACGAGCATACGCTGTAAGCGGTTTTCTCTCTCTCTCTCTCTCTCTCCTTTGGCTTTTTGAATTACCGAGTGCGCGAAAAGTACACTCGATGCTCCGCCGTACTTGTGCTAAGCTCGATTGCGCTTTGTGCAGGTAACTTTGTATACGTCGCGTTGAGAAAAGTCGTTTTACAGTGTAAAGTAGTTGACAATTTTTCTTTCTTCTCGTCTACGGATTATTGATTATTTCCTACGATTTCTTAAAAATCATTCAATAATTAATTCAACAAATCAATAAATAAATGCAACGCTTTGAAATTCATATATATAATATAACAGAAGCAAATAGCCGCTCTTACGTCAATCGCTTATAGGCATAAGTGAAATAAAAATTACTTTCCCTATCGTATACGAGTACCGTACACCGTATCGTTTCGCGGTATACAGGCAGTTTCCAAGAAATCAAACGGTGTATAACGCACGCGGAAAGAGTGTGTGTATATAACGGTTACGCTTTACTTTTACGACCGCTAAAAGTCTTCCTCGCGCCTTACCCCCCCCCCTCCTTCTCATCCGCTTCGCCATATATTCCGAAACGAAAGATACCTCAATCTTTCAAAGGATCAACATTGAATATTCCACCTCTGCATCGACGAATCTCGGCGGGGCATTAAAACCACCCGTATAACCATTGTTCACCCTCGTCTCCCGCATATATAACTAATCAATCCCCCCAACGAAAGTTCCAAACGAGCTTGCACTTCCCCGTTTCGCGCGTATAACACGTATCGAACCAACAAAGCACGGCTCTGTTCGTTACTCGACAAAACGCGTGTGGATTATACGGTCGGCCGTGTAGAAGAGAAGCCGGCGCACTGAGAAATCCGGAAATCGGCAACGTCGCTGAGAAAGCACCGAAAAACCGCCTGTCCGAACAATGAGGTCACTCGTGCGCTCAACGCATTCCGGCGCATATGAGTCCCCAATAAAATCGCCGTTTTTTCTCCCACCCCCTCTCTTTCCCGAGTCGCGCTCCTTGCGTGCACTACTCGTTTGTCGATATATACATAGGCAGCAGAGCTTCAACCTGACGCGCATCGCAATAGCTCCCCCATCTGATTTTTATTCCAACAGTATACGCTCGTCTTGACGATCTGCCCCCCCCTCCATCCCTGACCCTCTGTCTTTTGTGTCTGCTTCTCATCGCGGTACTGTGGGGATGGACTGATGTATACCGACTTACACGTGTTTGGTATGTTAGTTGGGGCTTGGCTATGGGCGCTTGATTTGCGCCGGGGAATTGCGTTTGTTCGATAACTCGGCGACCAACTGCGTAAGCGTGACTCTTTTTTTCTTTCTTTTAGCTGTTTTTTTTGGATGGACGGATGGGTGGGGCTGCGTATTTTTACAGGTTTAGCGATGTAATAGGACTTTTAATTTTCTCTTTTTTTCTTTTTTAGTTTTCATTGTTGGAAAAATTTCAAATTGTTCATTTTTCTTCGATTAACAAGACTATTGTTAAGCGATTGATCCAATGTAACTGTTGCTCGTAAAATTTCCTGCAAACGACCTTTTCACTCTGGACTATTGAGTATTAAGTGGCATTTTATACGTTGGCACGACATATGGCGAGTGTGTGCCGAAGTGGACGCCAGTGCATAGTCTGGCTTCTGTCACGCAGTGAAACCGTCCGCTGTTCGCCAACGCCTCGTTAAAATGCTTAATTAATTAAACTAGAATACCGCAAATACAAAAAAACAACAAAAACAAACAAGTCTCCAAAATTAAAATAAACTTCTTTTACATAAAAACCAGTAACAATTTCAATCACGAAGCACGTCACTCTCCAACATTTTTACAAGAGAGCCCTCGTCTAATCGTGTCTACAACCCATCTCCGAAAAACCCGCGCAAGCCCTCGCAATTAACTCAAGTGCGCTCTCGCATGAAATATCTCGGTTGCTCACCGAGCGTCTGCCATTAAAAATTTCGCTTTTTTAATTGCGTATAAGAACAAAAAAACAAACACAAAGGAGCACAGACTATCGCGACATTGGAAATCCTTGGAGTTAGAGAGTCGAGTGCAGGAGTTTATAATCGAGGAGGCCCCTTTCTCTCCTCGTGGCGGCCCTCGAGTATACGAGTAGCATGTATATCCGTGCAGACGCGCGTCTGGAAATCGTCTCGGGGCCCGAGATACATAAGAGGGAAAGAGAGAGAAGTCGGCCGAGAGGGGCCGCGGGGATAGAAGACAGTCGCTCTCTCGTGCTACAAGATCCTCCCCTCCTCCTACACATCGTCTACGCGTTCGGCAACGTTATACAATGCGAGCACGTTATATATATTTTCGGCCCCCGACTTGACGGAGTCAAGAAAGTATGCGTGGACGTGGGTGTGTGTATGTGTGAGGAGCGAGAGGAGGCCCGCCCGCACAATAACAGCAGATGGTCTGCTCACGGGTGCAGTGTGGCGGGGGAGAAGGGCGCCCCGGGGAAAGGTGCGCACCGAAATCTCGCGGGTGTACGCGTATAGGAGAAAAAAAAGGCGGCAATGCCACGAGAGATGCGAGACGGGAGAGAGAAAAAAACGGTGTAATAGGTATAGTCTGATCGCTGGGGTATACACGGAGAAGAGAGAGAGATATCCAGGTGCCCTTGCGTGCGCGCGCGCTCGAGGTGGAGGAGCGTGCACAAGTGTGCGCCCAGAGAGCGTAGACGCAAGACCCGGAGTTATAAGAGGGAGAGGGAGAGAGAGAGCAGCTTGGAGCGACTCGCTGGAAAGGTGTCTATTTACCCGACGTCAGCCCGACGGAGCAGGTTACAATGGGAGTGGTGGGGGTATAGCCGAGGGGTAACAAGAGAGAAAGCGCGAGGCCCTTTCTTTACTTCTCTACTCTTTCTCCCTATACCACGTCCTTCGCATCGTTCCTCCTTCTTGCCCTGCATTCTCCTCCTCTCGTACCTTTCCTCTCTCCCCCCTGCTATACTAACGTCGCACAGAAGACGCCTACTCGATCAGCGTCTTATACACATTTGCCACGCGGGAAAGACACACCTCTGTAATAGGCTTCGAAGAAGTAAATGAAGCGCTTAGAGGCTTGGTACGCACACAGACGAAATCTTCTCTGTCAATAATGATCCACGCGCGCTTATTTACCCGGCCGATCATCAAATTCGACGATTCGGTTATACGGTATTCTCTGTTCGATGGACGTGATTGGGGCTACGACATGGTCGCTTCTGTCAAATTTATTCCGTGCGCAACTATCGGTCGTCGTTACGAAAAGCCTGTAAAGCCGCAACGGTTTCTCAGGAGTAGCTAATGAAATTTCTAAGTAGTAGAAAGAGAGCAGGTTGTTAGACTATATCGTGTATACAGTGCGATCGCTCCTTGTCTAGTGTAAATTTTCCACTTGGCGAGGTGATTAAGGCCACATAATTCGGTATACGAGAGGGTCGAGAGCAAAAGGTGTCTCTCCATTTATTTTTTACCATTTCCCTTCTGAATAGCCTCGCACTTCTCTTGGAAAAAAAAGAACAAAAAAATAATTTACGAAAACGACCTCGATTATCGCCAGAGGGAGCGTGTATAAGGATGATCTCCCTGGCACTTGGCTCTCTCTCTCTCGGTTTCCTCTCTCGAAACTATCCTCTCCCGGCCGTGCAGGCTACCGAAGGATACATATTGCAATGCTAGAGAGAGAGTCTCACCTGGTCCCCCACCTCCCCTCTTCCTCTAAGCTCTCGACAATGGCCTCCCGCTAGTCTCGAGCCAATGTCGACGAGAGAGAAAGAGAGGGAGGGGAGGAAGGCACAATACCGATCTCCAAGCCGGTGCAGCTATACCACCTCCGCACGACTTCTCGCTTCCTCTCTCTCTGCCCCTCACCTGGGGTCTACGGTTTCGGGGAAAGGCCAGTGGGCTCGAAGCCACTGTACTACTCCTGCTGCACTTTAGCAACCCAAAGTTGGGCAAGCAGGTAGAGATCTTTTTTTGCCGTCCTAGGTATACCGATCTCGCTTTCGGTGTCTCGCGCGAGCTCTTGCTGCCGCAGCTCTATAGGTGGTTCTCTCTGACGACAATGAGCTCTCTCTGTCTTTCGTTGTAAAACTTGCCGGCGGGGGCGAGAGAGATACGGCTCTCGGTTCCGCCCGATTTTCCACTTGTACAATGTAAATCGGCACAAAAAGCTTTTACTGCCAGCTGTCGACGTTTTTCAAAGATCGACCCGGGGATCTTGCAAAGTTCTTTGACTTCCTTTTTTTTCATTCTCTCTCGTCCGCTTTTCCTTTTCCTCTTTGACGCGCTCATAAATTAATTCGCTATTGAAAGTTCGTCCGGATAGTTTTGTTTAGAGATGAAAATGGCACAAGGAGGCGGTTGCAACAATTTTTGCAAATTTGATAAGCGATCAATACACCGATCTCATCTCTAAACTCTTCGCATTCCAACCGATCACGATAAAAAAAATCCTCGACACAAAAAAAATCATCTTAGCATTATTCCACGAATTATCACTTCTGCGTTAACGAGTCTCGAGAGTACAAGCGAAGACGCACATGCAGCCGAGTCTCGCGCAAACGTGCACTTGAAGGCGCATTCGCGCTTGCGAGAAGAGCAATACGTCCGCCGGCGTTTCGAGATATGCAAGAGAGAGAGAGAGAGAGAGAGAGAGAGAGAGAGAGAGAGAGAGAGAGAGAGTAGTGCGTGCCCGAAAAGAGCGCGGCTCCCCTTGCGCAAGTACTCCAAACGAAGCATATCCCCGTGCGCTTTTGAACCCATCCGACTTGCAACAACGTACACTTGCGCGCAAAAGAGAGAGAGAGAGAGAGTTTTTCCCCCTTTGCAGCAGCCTGCAGAGAGACGTGCGCAATCGGCCAGCTCAAGGACTCGCGCTATTTTCTCCGCCTCCCCCTTCCCCCCACGTCTCTCTCACTCTATTCGCGACCGGCGGCGTTTGCTATTTTCGCGCTGATTCACGCACGCCTGCTTCGCTATGTGTCTTATTGTCTGAATGCAGGATTGTGCTGAGACGCAAAGTAGCTCCCGAGTGTGTACCATGCTCGAGCTTCAACAATGATTTGTTGCGGGCAGTCTGTTGCTCCGTATGTATGCGTCGATTTTTTTGATAATACGAATATTTTTGGCTATACTCAATGTACTTTTTAATTTAGGTGTTCGTGCTGGTTCAAGTGTAGGACAAGAAAAAAATACACTGAGAAAAAAATATAGTCAAGTCAACTAAAACTGTACTGTTAAATATCAGCAACCGAACTTACTGTTGGTTTAACAGTACAGCTTTGTTG